>OX381718.1:51702089-51768720 GCA_947462335.1 Harmothoe impar
ATAAAATGAACCCTTAAATCTCATACATGACTTGAGTAATCTATATTATTCCACAATAACGTCAGGTTAAATGGACAAGGCCTCTTAACAGTGGGCTGTCATCCGATTTCTTAGAAAATAGGGGCCTGTAAAAATAAAACACATATTCAAGGGGCTGTCAAATGACCAAAAAGGGGGGCTGTAGTTTCGCAGTTGGTACCTAGCATCAAAGAGTGACTGCCCCCCCAGGCTCCTGGGGGTCCGGAACCCTCTCTTTTGGAAAAATCTTTAGATTATTTTAATGATAATTTTATCCGTCGTGAGTCGCACCGCGACACTTTTCAGTACTTTGGTGTTTGGTGGACCCCCCCCCCCTTTTTCAAATTCCTGGGTCCGCCCCTGATGCCCCCAAATCGTCAGGAACCAGCACTGACTGAGGGACGCTCGTAGCGCCACCTACTTCCCGTGCCTGGGGCGCCCTCTCTCGGACGTTTCCGGAACATCAATGTCGGCGTCTCATCGTCGGAGCATGGCGGCCCATCTCCCAGCAGATGTTGACTATATTATTAGTGGCTAACTCACCAACAGAATGTGCTTGGAGAAGGCAGCAAAGGGACCATAGATATTGGGTGACCACAGTTCGTTTGACGTGAGACACGTCACTGAATGACGGTACGTCAAAAATGCTAACTAGAGAGGGTCCCTAACTGCATAGCCATTTTATTTCCTAATTGCTAACACTAAACAAGTAGGGATCAATTTTGTCTTTTATTTAAATATCTATCTTTGCTTTTAGGAGGGATCAACATATAAAAACACAGACGCTCCACATGTGACAAATTTACAGAGGCCTGAGCTTGGAAAGGTCTATCAACTTTTCTTATAACTCACCTGGGACCCTGGATGGAGGGGGTAGGGGTCACCTAATAATCACAATATACCGAGAAATAACCACGTCCCCTGTCGACTCTAGGACATGTCCATCTCCCTATTTTTCCCCTCCTGTTATTTTCGCCAAAGATGCCCATGTGGTCCTGTCGAATTTAGGGGTCTAGAGCCATACAACGAAAACTAGCCGAACCAGCAGTTTTATCGTTACCAAAGGTACGGTATGTCTATTCATTCTATTTATGGTTAAAAGTGATGAAATCTGTATTAATTTTCCTTTTTCAATGATAAGTCTACACTACATGTGACATCTCATTTTGAATAACTTCTGCTATATGTGTACATATATATGCCTGAGATTATCCCTGAAGATAATCCCCGAAGACATACAGAAACCTCATGGTACATGATCGTCACAGTACAAGATAGTCTAATTGTTTGTTGTTTTTTGTGGGATTTTTTTTTTTTTTGGGGGGGGGGGGGGATAATATATATTATATTGAGGCATTCTTCCTCGTGTCACTTGTTATGTCATAGCTGTCAAAAACGGCCATAGGAAAAGCATGTCATACAATGATGGTTATTTTTATATTAAGGATATATTCTTTATTAAATATGATATGAATTTAAAACACAATGTCAGACAACGTGTCCTTGTACAAAGAGATCCCACCCACGCATCACTCACTTCACACCTTGTGCCACGACTTTGGGAGGTCGTTTGTAACATTAAGATACAACACCATGCTAACATAGCCCATAAGGGCCCATTCACACTGATTTACAACCCTTAACATCCCCTATACATGCTCTCTGGTATGTCCTAAACTACCTTCTGGTATTCTGACAAAGGCACCATGGACTGTGACCTTGGTTGGGTCTGACCTGACCTTGACCGGTGACCTCTGTGGGCTGGGGTTGGAAGGGGTACGAGGAGGTATCATCATCACTGACAGGGGGAGACTTGGAGGGAGACTTAGGGTAATTAGATGAGGCTGTCCATTCTGCAGTAGTAGGGCGCCAGACGGGTAAAACCCGACAAATCGACAAGAGATTGTTTGAAAATTGTGACAAGGGACAGGACTTATTTCTAATATTGACAAAGAACATTGGCATTTCCTAAGATCGACAAGTGACATGAGAACTGGTGACAACGTTCAAGACTTAGTTATAAAAATTGACAAAGTGCATTTCTTAAAATCGACTATTGAAACAGCAATTCCGCCTGCGGTAGCAGTTGGAGTCGATGGGGAGGGGGGGGGGAGGGGGTAAAGGTGGTGCTAGATGTAGCTGTGGTTGTGTCAGGAGTCAACTACCCCTATACACCTACAGTGTCAGGAGTCAGGTCCACCTGTACAACTACAGACACCTACCTGACAGTTTAATGTGGACCACACCTGAAGGCCCACATTGACACTGATTGTTGCCCTACACTGTTATACCCCTGTCTACTGCAGGGCTACAAACTCACCCTTCTATATCTTTATGGTCTCTCTGATATCTTCTACTGTAACACCTTCCTATCTTTGCAGCCCCCCACCCCCCCCCCCCCAACCCCCACCCACCCACCCTTGTCCTTGTGTTTGGGATGACATTATTTATTGCGATTTTGACATAAACCACCCAAGAACCATTCTAAATTAAAGTCAGCCCCTACATTTTTCTTCTCAGCAACGTCTTTGACAACCTTTGATTAATTTACGTTTGTGTATAGGGGGCCTACAGCTAGTGTATACATGTACATGAAAATACTCACATGAAAATTTTCTTCATATATAAACTAACTATTCGCATCCACAGGCAGATTAAAGTTCAATTGTAGACATACCTTCTCTATAGTACCTTGTCCCATGTGATAGGGTATTATATTGATTAACATAGTGTTTTCAGTAGGAGCTACTCGTACCAGCTTTAAACTCACTACACTTGTAGTTTAAGGCACCTCTAAACAAACCCTTACCTCCTTACCTTAAACACGTCTACTCAGTATAGTAGTAAACAGTCCCAACCCTTACCTAACCCCATTCCCTAACCCTATTCCAGACTTAACTAACACCCTAACACTCATCATCTATAGAGACGTAGCTCGTCGACTGCAGCACTATGATGGTGGAGGTAGTGGCGGATAGCAGAACTTAAGTGTAGTGACGTTTTGCTGATTGCCATGTCAGACAAGCATGTCAAATCAGGGTTCCCACAAGAATTTCAGATTTAGGTTCCCCGACCTTCCCCGACTTTCGCTGACCAAAAATGAGAATTTCCCTTGGCAAAATTCACCGTCCGCAGTTATGGAATGCCAGGTGGTCCTCAAACTGGTGAAGATTTAACCCTATACTTCTTACGGACCATGTTTTTTTTATATGCATATTTTAATTTTCCTGATTTGAGTCAAAATCTCACAAGATTCCCTGAGTTCCCATGGCTTTCCCTTACCACCTTAATCCCCATGAACTGATCCCCAACCTGTGGAACCGTGTCAAACGCATCACTGGTACAGCGCTGGGGCGCGAGATGTTTCTAGGGGACGTGCTAGCATCTTGGGGGACAAGATGGCGGCTTACATGAGGTGACCAGTTACACTCCCTATATCTACCTAGACCCCAGACCCTCCTGTAGGGTCTCTTCCATCTCCTCTCAGCTGATCCAGTACACTTAGGGTACAGGAGGAAATATATGATGCCTATAGCTCACCCAGGTCGCCCCCAGGTAGCCAGACAACAGCCCCACAACACCTGGAGAAGATCCCTCCAGGGGCATCAGGTGTAGCTCTTTGTGCACCATACCCGTAACCCAATGTTCCAACATTGCCTGTACAAGGGATGCAGAGATGCCACTCTCTGGTCGACAAAAAGTAGGAAAGCTTATATGATAGTCAATTTTCTGTTGGAAATTGATATGATTTAATGCAGAAATTGAAGCGAAATACCGGGTAGTAGGAATTCTGCAAAAGTCGGAAAAGTGGCATCTCTGCATGGGGATGCCACTTGGTGGTAGACAAGAAGTAGAAAACCCCAGTTTTTGGTCAATATTATTTAGTAAATTCTTACAATTCAATGCAGAAATCCCAGGCGAAAAGACTGTGCTCCTGTTAGGCTAGATTCTAGAATTAATGCCCGTGTCAGATATGCCACGGTGTGGTAGACAAACTGTAGATCTTGATCGAGATAAGTAAGGAGATTTTGATAGTTCAATACAGAAATCCTAGGCGGAATATAGGAATTCCAGCAAAGGTGGCACCAGTGCCAGAAGTGCTACTTTCTCACTGCAATATCTAAAACTAATGAATTTCCAACAGAGACCAAAATGACTCCCTTTATCAAATACACAATTGAAACAGAGGTCTATAATAGTACAACCAGATATCTCTGTGTAGACTCACTATGCACTGAAGGTACAACCAAGGATGAATACCAGCTTCCCCCAAGGCCACCCTTTATTATGGATTGTCTCTGTTCATTCTCACAAAAACACACATAATTCTTGTTAAACACACAGGTGGGCCACCAACAGTTGGCTCGGGGGGAGAGTTAACTCACCCAGGGCAACATGATACAGCAAATAACCTGTCATCTTCTAAGTCTCCCCAGGCCCAAACTAAGAGCACTCCCCATGCTGGAGGGTGCAATGTACCCTGCCTATAATAAAAGCCACACCAAAATGTAGTTTGCTTCTGGGAGCCTAATCCTACCCAGCAAACGGGACCAATTTTACTTAATTTCTAGCCTTCAATTCTGCAGGATATTATGTATAATCAGGGACAAATAGTGGGGTTTTTTCTATTAAAAAAAAACAATTTTTTCCGTTTTCTTCCCTTCAAACCGTTTGCCTTTTTGGCTGGTCAGTGTGGTGGGTGGCATGGTCTTCGGTAATTTTCTCAACCTAGGGATATCTAATGCTCAGTCAGCAACTGACCATGGTGAGCGTTACTCCTTAAAATATGTCCTCTTCATGTCTGCTAACCCTTCAGGGAAGCATGGTACATTATGAACATGTGTCTGCATAAAGTATGAATTCTGAACCGGTAGGTAACTTAATTTAATTACCGGTGCTGCAGTTTCCTTGACCACATTCACTATATTGAGATATAGCTGGGAAATTTCTACAATCTTAAGAGCCATTGCCATTCTAATGGATCTTTTCCCCCCATTTTTATTGATTTCTCCTGACTCGCGTCAATATGTCACAAGATCCCTTAACTTTCCATGACTTTCCCTGCAACTTTGTGAACTGCCTTCTCAAACATGTCAGTTGATTAATCATACATACCAAAATATTTCAAGGATATTATTTGTCATTTCCACAGCTTCAGTTTCCTCTCATGTTTATCCTGTCAACAAGTTCATGCCAAGTTGGAGATATCCCGGGGAGATATCACACTTGTCCAAATGTCCCTTTTGACACCCCTTCTAGAAAGAACACTATATAATTATGTGGTGCTGATCGGACAAATGTACTTTCTTCTTTTAATATGGATGAAAATGTTTCCCTAAGCTTAACATATTTATGGTTATAGAGTATAAACCATTATTCTTACTATAGCAGGGAATGGTAGTGATTATAACCCTCATCTTACCTCCAACCCCCCCCCCCCCCCATACAAGAAACATATTTACAGCCCCTCCTACCCCCATCCCAACCCCCCCCCCCCCCCAGCTACTTGCCCCCACCCCTCTCCCCTAACATCACTCATACCTGCCCCCTCAACCACTGCGCATCTTCCCCGCGCACCTTTGTTCACCTGAGCGGCTCATTTCAGTCATGTGACCTCGTGACCTCATTCGGCCCCGGCCACGTGACCTCTCGTTCCGTTTTGTGGCTGTAGGGGGCGTGCGGCGTTGGCAGCGACCTCTGTGGTGCTCGGAGGAACTAAAGTCGTGTCCTCTGTAGGCCTGAGTGACCAGTCACAAGGTCGGCTATTTATACTCCCCGAGGTGATGTTTACTACAAGTTGTAAACTGAAAACACAATGAATTATGAAGCTACAGGGCTACTTTCATCATTCCCCTGTCGTTTCATTTACCTAGTAGTGTGATTATGAAAAGTGTGTGTGTGGGGTGGGGGGTGGGGGGGGGCTGGACTCTGGTTATCAGAAAGAAGGATATCCTGCGATTTTGGTCGATACATGTATTCTATAGGAGATAACTTAATTTGGCATAGATGTCTTTTAAAAATGAAAAGTGGCACACAAATGGCCTTTGCAAATCGATATGCAATGTCAAGTCCCATAAGGCCCAATTTACTTAAAGGTATAATGCATTAATGTATGTTTAAATCGTCGCAGCGCAATGTATTATATATACATGACTCATCTCATTGTGTGAATCTCCAACAGAGCATCACCAAGGTCCATGGGCTCATAGCATACCATGTTTCCTTACTATCATGATTAGCATAACTTCTAGTCTATCCTCAACCTACCCCCCCCCCCCCTCTGCCCACGTGGCCATGATTGCTACAGACCCCACGTGTTTATCAGAGGCACCCCCATACCCCCCCCCCCACACACACACACACCTCCCACCCAAACCCATCCATTAGACAAACCCACCCTCAAAGGGCCGGCTGGTGTCTCCTTGGACAGTTTTTGTCCCCGGGCATGCCAGAGCCGACATGCCTCTTGCAAGTGGCACGCCGCACACGACGTACCAGCTGCTTCCCTCTCCCCGTGAGCAGCTCCCACTGAGCTGCTCAACCCTTTAAGGACAGCATGATGCCCTGGCGAATAACTCGCCAGTGCTGCATTCAAGCATCATGCCGACCCTACAGGGTTGCGACACTCCTGTATATAGGCCGGCATGATATGTACCAGGCAGCATCTGCGAGTAACATCATCATATATGCCTGCAGCCCTGCAGAGTACCCATGAATAGTGGAGTCTGGCCCCAAAAATACATCCTTTTATATTGTAAAACAACAGTAGATTCCACTGCCCATGCGCCACTAATACCGTAGTATATACTGTAAAACTATAGACTATACTGCCCAGCTACATTTACTTCTAAAAAAGTGACTCGACAGGGCTGCATTCATGCACCATGGCGATCAACGACATGCCACATTTAAGTGCTATGCGGTCCTTAAAGGGTTAAGACGGCGAGAGCAACTCACCCCTGCCCGAAATGAGGTCAGGTGAGGCTGAGCAGCTCGGGGGGGGGGGAGGGGTCTGTGTAGGTGGAGTGGGGCAGGGTACAGCGGAGTAGGTCATCTAAGTTAAATTTTATGTGTTTATATTGAGTTAAGTTGGTACGAGTAGTATATCGAAATTAGGAATTGCAGCGGTAGTAATCCAGATCTCACATCTCCACAACATGGTACAAGGTTGATATCAAAACCAGCGGCAGACCTAAGCATTTGAAAAGGCTCCCAACTGAAACGCGTCATACCACGAGTCTCAGTGGATCAATGTATCATAAAGAAAATCGAATAAAAGAAAGAGTCTGGGCCCCCTATCCTCCCCTTGTATCCACCCTTGAAAATCTACAATATCATAGCACTGTCAACTTACAGAAGTGACAGGGTAGGGTAAGCTTACGGTAAGGGCAACCATAAATGCACGAGTTATAAGAATTCTATACTGGTGTGTGAAGGATGTACTTCCATCTTCACCTTTCTGTTCTGGTGACTCTATTATATACACCGGGCCCTGCACTCAGCACACAAAGAGGGCGTCACCCGGGTTAAAACACACATCGTGTAATCACCCATATTAACTGGGGGAAAACCCTGATGTACTACAGTTTAAAACACCTCTTATTTAAGAAAATAAGTACAATGTATGTATATTTATCTTAACGAATATCATCCCCTTTTATTTCTCAAAATCCAGAAAAATTACCTCCCTTTATATCCATGGAGTCTACTTGCGAAAAGTATCCACACCCTTAAAAAACCCACAGAAAATACCCCCTAGAATTTTTAAGATAAATGACAATATTCCAGTGTTTTAGAACGTGGGTGACGTCCTTTATTACGACCCAAGGGTAGGGACCGGGCTGCATATCCGTATCTGAGACTGAGGGGAGGCAGGCCTCAGAGATAGTGTTTTGACAGTTGCGGTAATTAAGAGTTGGGAGAGACAGATGCAGGAACAGGGGCCAGGGGACACCTTGAGGAATGGGGTGTTGAAGAATAAGACGTTTTCTTTCTGAGAACATAAAGATGGGCAGGCCGACCTAACAATCGTAGTGCACTGAACAAGGGGCCAAGAGGTGGGTCGGGATCAGCTGGGTATTGTTGACCGGAATGTCTTATGTTTTAAACATTTCAAATTGAATTCCCTGACCAAAAAAGAGCATTATATTAATTGCACGTCATAGCACTGGGCACTCGTCGGTTTTACCCCTGCAATTTTCCCTGCCTTTGGGCAAAATTTCACACGATTCCAGGACTTTTCCTGACCACCTTTTTTCACATGACTTTCCTACGCCCGTGAGTAGTATAGTATGTATCGGAACGGGACTATAGTTAAGTACTGTTTATTACTCAATCGACATGCAGCCAATCAGAGGCCTCCATTTGGTCACGTGACCCCCTCATTTGCATAATTACGTAATAGGCCACGCCCCCTCATTTGCATAATTACGTAATAGGCCACGCCCCCTTGATCACCAGCCAATCAGAGGCTTCCATTTGGTCACGTGACCCCTCATTTGCATAATAGGCCACACCCCCTTGATCACGTGACCCTTTCATTTGCATAATAAGCCACGCCCTCTTGATCACCAGTCAATCAGAGGTCGCCATTTGGTCACGCGACCCCCTCATTTGCATAATAGACCGCGCCCCCTTGATCACGCGACCCCTTCATTGACATGATAGACCACAACAACATCACGTGACTATCTTTGTTTGTAAACAACACCACGTGGCTCTCTTGTTTGTAAATAAGACCTACTAAGTTTAGGCATAGGTAACAGCAGTGTTTGTAAATAACGCCTACTATGTTTTCAGTCATAGGTGTCTAGAGCAGCAGCAGCAGCAGCATCTTCAGCAGCAGCAGCAGCAGCAGCCGCGTCATAAGTGTCTAGAGCAGTAGCCACGTCATAGATGACTAGTGCAGCAGCAGCAGCAGCATCTTCAGCAGCAGCAGCAGCAGCAGCAGCATCATAGGTGTCTAGAGCAGGAGTAGCAGGAGTGTCATAGGTGTCTAGAGCAGTGGCAGCAGCAGCAGCAGCAGCATCATAGGTGTCTAGAGCAGGAGTAGCAGGAGCGTCATAGGTGTCTAGAGCAGTGGCATCATAGGTGTCTAGAGCAGGAGTAGCAGGAGCGTCATAGGTGTCTAGAGCAGTGGCAGCAGCAGTAGCAGCAGCGGCAGCAGCAGTAGCAGCAGCAGCATCAACAGTATCTTCAGCAAAAGCAGCAGCAGCCGCGTCATAGGTGTCTAGAGCAGTGGCAGCAGCAGTAGCAGCAGCGGCAGCAGCAGTAGCAGCAGCAGCATCAACAGTATCTTCAGCAAAAGCAGCAGCAGCCGCGTCATAGGTGTCTAGAGCAGCGGCAGCAGCATCTTCAGCAGCAGCAGCAGCAGTAGCAGCAGCGGCAGCAGTATCTTCAGCAGCAGCAGCGTCATAGGTGTCTAGAGCAGCAGCGTCATAGGTGTCTAGAGCATCAGCCGCAGCAGCAGCAGCATCTTCAGCAGCAGCAGCAGCGGCAGCAGCAGCCTCATCAGCAGCAGTAGCAGCAGCAGCAGCAACAGTTTGAGCATCAACAGCAGCTTCAGCAAAAGCAAAAGCCCGTAACTTAGCATCATGGGCATCAGCTATAGCCGTAACAGCGACACTGCGACTAGCAGAAGCAAAACAGACTATTTGTTTAGCAGCTGTACAAGCATTAATAGCATTAGCCCTAGCAGCAGCCGCAACAGCGGCACTTTTAGCAGACGTTGCAGCATCAGTAGCAGCAGCATCGTTAGCAAGAGCGGAAACAGTAGCAAAAAGATTAGCAGCACGAGCAGCAGCGGCGAGAGTAACAGCAACGTTGTTAGCAGCATTGGCAACTTCGTATGCTGCATGTGTAGCACGAACAGCGATACGAGCTTCACGTTTTGCACGAGCAGCAGCATTAGCTGCAGAAGTAGCCCTCACACTTTCCAGCCACCCGTACGAATCTTGATAAAAACCAACTTCCACCTTACGAGCTTCACGTTTTGCACGAGCAGCAGCATTAGCTGCAGAAGTAGCCCTCACACTTTCCAGCCACCCGTACGAATCTTGATAAAAACCAACCTCCACCTTGCTACTTGTTGACTCATCAGTAAACATGGACGTCTCCTCATGTGGTGTTGTCGCGGCTCTGTAGTAGTGTTGGGATTGCTCACATTCGGTAGAACGTAGAGTGATTCCTGATGACGCCATGCTGAAGGTGGTTGAAGAAGTGTGTGGGACTCATGTTTCACTCTCGCTTATGTACTAGGCTCCGAGATAAGCTTCTTAACTCAGGAGGAAAACTCTCACTAGGAAGGCGACCGGCTGTCTACCTGTGTAGGCGCGGGTTCGTTACATCTTTAATCCTGTTCGACCCTCCGAGGAAATACATGAAAAAAACAAAAGACTCGAATCCGCAGACAGTAGGAAGCTATAAGGAGCTTAACTCGTGTTTGATTTAAGCTGTCTACCACACGCACGCGCTTGTAGTCACAGCTAGAGTGGCAGACTTCTGTCCGCCCGCTGACGCATGACAATCGACTTTAGACACCCCCTGTAGTTTGTTTTTTTTGCATACACAGTTGACTAGCATCTTAAGCTCTTACTCAGCTATAAGCCCATAGACATGTAACGCGCATTACTCTTCTTTATGGTAATTATCAGATCGATTTAAGGGTGGAAAGAGCTTAGGTGATGTAGATCCCTCTCTAGCTGAAAACAGGCTTAGACTATAGCATGTAGGCAGCTGGCCGCGTTAAACACCCCTGTAGTTTTTTGTATACACTCTCGATCCCCTCTCTAGGTGAAAACAAAAGCTTAGAAGATGAGGTGATCCGGCCACTAGCTGGCGCGTCACACCTGGCGTTAATCACCCCCTGTAGGCTTTGTATACGCTCTCTAAGTGAAAAACAAAAAAGCTCCCTCCACGGGCTGGCGCGTCACACCTGTCGTTAAAACGCCCCCTGGAGTCTTAGTATACACAGGTGCCCCGCCTTATCTATTCACCAGCTATAAGCCCATATACGTGTACATGCGATTTTTGATACCCTCTCTGGAATAGGGTGGGGCTCAAGGTGAAAACAAGATTAGGCCATTCGCTCTCTCAGCTATATAAAGAGCCTCAATTGTTCTTGCAACAGCACTTCACCACCGGTACACTATCAGTCACGAGGCAGATGTTTGCGGCATGGGTCATACAGGTTACCTACTAATAGCGGTTTGGGTGAGTAGATCACTTTTTTCCCCTAAAAAACAACTAAAAAAAACCCACTTATGACTCAGGTATGTATATGTAGCACTGTTAGTGTAAGTACACAGTAGAATCTACTGTACTATAGACTCGGCCCTCTGAAGACGGCGGAGCGCGTTAATGCGCGGGTCTGTGGCGGCGTCACTTGTTTTTTATTCTAACTAAAAAGTCAGAAGTCGATCTACGACCTATCAAAGACAAATTTGTGATAAGTTCAAACTAAATAAGAGACAGTTTGAGCGTCTCTTAGTCGCTGTCAAAGATGCGAATAACGAACGCGCTGAGGGCGGGGTTCAGGTCACGTATAGTTCCTTGCTCTTTCGTCAGATGGCGCCACAATAGGGGATTTGTACATTCCTACGATGCTCGCGAACATTTCAACGCATAATGAGCTATATAGGCAACAAAGTGTGCTTCTGAATATATTAAAATATAAAAAACAATTCAATATTGTGTATTTCTGATAGAAATGAGGCAGTTTCTTTGAATACCAACTAAACTATAGCGAGATGAAAAATACCACACCATATCTAAGGCTTTATAAAAGATACATAGGCAGAAACTCTCGCCGAGTCGGCAATCTGAAAAACGAACCAACTCGTTGTGCCACAAGGGCCCCCACTCAACGGGGGCCTTTTGAGCTCAGGCATGTTGTTTCTCAACACTAGGTGTAATTAATTACGCCCATGTTGAGTAGCATCTACTAACCAACTGACAGTGTCAGTTGGTTGGCCCCTCTTTAGGGGCCACACAATAAATAAAGAATAGAGACCTAAGGGAACGTTCACAAACGTCTCCCCTTCCTACGGGGTGGGTGGGTCTTTGGGTTTAGTGACAAAACAGCGACATGTCAGTTCTCTTTTTTTTTCCAAGTCTACATATTATTTATGATTAAAAAAAATTTAAAAAAAAAACCACGCTAATAAAGTGCGCTGATCAAAAACTGAATAGAAAAATAACCAAAAATAGGTTGGTAGCTGATCGGTCGTTGTCACACGGTGCAGAAAATTTACCGCATATCGGACCAGGGGATAGTCTGGCAGCGACCCGCCACCCCGTTCACAAGCTGTGTACAGCACCCCGTTTCTCTTTGTCCATATTGGCTAAAAAAAAAAAAAAACAGGACATTGTTGACTTGGCTATTTTACCCGTCTGGGTCTTATTATTTAAACACCTCGTGTTGACCCTGTGGGGCAGCGGGTACATGGAATAAACGTGTCCAAGTGCACGCTATCTAACACATAACCGAAGGTTACTGAGTTATGTAATAATAGTTATGTAATAATAACTGACCTATGAGGTCGCCAGTCAGTTTGCCGTGATTATTTTGACACACTCTCAGTTACTCGTAGCACATTTAATACATAATTAGACTCAGCCTCATATAAGACAGTCTCGGCCACGCAGGCTGCATATCGGACCAGGGAGATAGTCTGGCAGTGACCCACCAGCCCGTCCACAACCTGTGTACAGCACCCCTTGTCTCTTTGTCCATATTGGCTAAAAAAAAAACAAAAAAAACAGGTCATTGTTGACTTTGGCTATTTTACCCGTCTGGGTCTTATTATTTAAATCACCTCGTCTTGACCCTGTGGGGCAGTGGGTATATGGAATAACCGTGTCCAAGTGTACTCTATCTAACACATAACCAAAGGTTACTGAGTTATGTAATAATAACCACCCTATGATCCTATGAAGGCGCCAGTCAGTTTGCCGTGATTATTTTGACATACTCTCAGTTACTCGTAGGGTATCTAATACATAGTTAGACTCAGCATCATATAAGACAGGCTCGGCCACGCCGGCTGCATATCGGACCAGGGAGATAGTCTGGCAGTGACCCAACAGCCCGTCCACAACCTGTGTACAGCACCCCGTGTCTCTTTGTCCATATTGGCTAAAAAAAAAAAACCCAAAAAAAAACAAAAAAACAGGTCATTGTTGACTTTGGCTATTTTACCCGTCTGGGTCTTATTATTTAAATCACCTCGTCTTGACCCTGTGGGGCAGCGGGTATATGGAATAACCGTGTCCAAGTGTACTCTATCTAACACATAACCAAAGGTTACTGAGTTATGTAATAATAACCACCCTATGATCCTATGAAGACGCCAGTCAGTTTGCCGTGATTATTTTGACATACTCTCAGTTACTCGTAGGGTATCTAATACATAGTTAGACTCAGCATCATATAAGACAGGCTCGGCCGCGCCAGCCGCATATCGTACCAGAGGGATAGTCTGGCAGCAACCTGCCATCCCGTCTACAATCTGTGTACAGCAGTCTGGACCAGACCGCCAACTCTGGGTATAGCATTCTGGATGCCTGTAGCAAGACTGGATCTAACCCTTTAATAGTCGCATAGCGCTTTAATGTGCAGTGCCCGTTGTCGTCATAAGTCATGAATGCGGCACTCAGAGTTCCTCACCAGGGCTGCATGCATGCATACACTGGCATATCGACAAAGGGTGTAGCGCATTAAAGCACTATTGCCACCTTTAGCATTAAAGCGCTGAGGGTTTTTTTTTTTTTTGATAGTGTAGAAACCAATATCTGTCTAATTAAACCCCTTATCAGTGCTGTTTTTTTTTTGGTTTTTTTTCACATACAAAAGAATTAGGTAATGGCGCTGCAGTACTCTGAAAAGCGGTGGCGGTGAATTTCCATTTAGATCCTGAAAAGGGGGGCGGTCAGATGGCGTCAAGGCTCTGATAAGTAGGGCAGTTAAAATCATATGATTACATTGAGCTAATTTTCTTGCTGAAAGGAATGAATAATTGTATTTGTATAAAATTCACACACACACACACACACACATCCCACACACATCCCACACACACACACACACACACACCCACACCCACACCCACACCCACACCCACACCCACACCCACACCCACACCCACACCCACACCCACACCCACACCCACACCCACCCCCACCCCCACCCCCACCCCCACCCCCACCCCCACCCCCACCCCCACCCCCACCCCCACCCCCACCCCCACCCCCACCCCCACCCCCACCCCCACCCCCACCCCCACCCCCACCCCCACCCCCACCCCCACCCCCACCCCCACCCCCACCCCCACCCCCACCCCCACCCCCACCCCCACCCCCACCCCCACCCGCCTCCTCTCTCTGTTGCACGGCTACGAATTCCTTCTCCACGGCCGCATCGATCATAGATCGAGAAACGGCCACGAAGTTCACTCCGTGAGCCATTTTGTCGAACTGACTTCCTAGCCGCCTGAGAGATGCTGACGTCACACTATTTTCGACGACGCTATGACGCGCACGAGGTAGACAGACGACGTCGTTTCACTTCCTTATTTGGAGTTTGGGATCTTTTGACACCGAAGTCATACCGTACGGTCGCGATAAAGCAACTAGTGTTGAAAAGCGTGCCGGTCTTTTATAAGCGCCGGAGTATAAGAGCCTCCAAATGTTTTTTCTCAAGCACTAAAATCGCGACTTTGAATAAGCGCCAGCGCCTGGCTTGTATATAGCTCCTGAGTAAGAACTTCACCGAATTGAAAAGCCCTCCCTCAGAGCTCTTAATCGCGACAGTACGGTACAAATCTGATGTCAACCCGCGCCAAAAACAAAAAGGGTGTTCCGGTCACACGTACCTACGACGAGCGACCTTCAGCTATCACCACGTGAAGAGTGGGAAATAAATTTTGTACGGCAAGAAAACTGAAAACTGATAACGATTCCATTAGATAAGTATTTGGTTCCAATCTATGGCGAGATATTTCCACCAAAGCGATTGATTTATATGTCTGTAAGGTTCAGCTCTCCAACACTCTCCAATGTCCGCCGGTGCACGACGGTCGCCGCCCATCATTAGTCACAACTAAACTTCTGCTGGAGAGTGAAAGTTACGTTGAGTCTTGAGGTGCGCAGAGATACTATCTGCCGCAGCCTGATTTTAGTTCCACGCTATTTAGATAACCGCCCCATTTAAAATCTCTCTCTCGATCCTAGTAAAGGAAAAAAAAGGCTAGAGTTTATCATGGACGCGTCTCAGTTTTAGTCAAGCCGTAAAGTGAAGAACCAGAGCTTTTCCATATTCCCACGTGGTGAGGGGTGACCCCGCGGGGCGTTCAGTTAGTACTGAGTCTATACTCAAGGTCAAGTTCCACTCTCTAAACAGAGCTTTAGCGACTCCGTCATATAGACTAGACCGCGCGCGCGATTTTTTTTTGCTGAAGCAGCTAATCGATGGAAGAGTAGAGAACAGGTGCTCGACCAAAAATCTGCTTCAGAGGCTTGTTATCAGGTATTAACAGTTAAATCAAAATATTTCAAAACATCCAGAAAAGCAGAATAACATGTCCTACGGGCTACAGCCGGGCACTGACGAGCAGACGGCGCTGACGTCATTTCAATCAGGTCACAGGGCTCTTTAGACACCTTTTCTGTAAGACCCGTCTCATACCTTAGTATATAATACCGTAAACACCGGTGATTAGTATATGATCACATTGGAGTCGCGGATCCACGAAGAGGCTGAATAAGCCTCGCGCGGACCCGCCACTTGAAAATGTGACATAATCTTACCATGCGCTTTGTTTTGTTTTTGTTTCTATTTACAACAGCAAACATTTCAAACAACCTATTGTTTTTTAAAATGATGAAAAATCAGCCCAAAAAAAAAGTAAACATTTTAGAGCTAAATTTGTGGAGGATAGCCGGACATGCTGATGTCACTAGACCCCTAAATTCGATATGGTGACATGGGCATTTTCTTAAAATTCGATACGACGACACGGGCACGGACATCTAAGTGACATGGGACATGTGGCATTTCTTGAGTCCCTCATGTGCCATGGACCATAGTGACATGAGGAAAAAAAAAAAAAATGTTCAAAGAGTGCATCAGAAAAGTACCATTTCAAGCCTAAACATTTCGCCAAATTTTTTTTTCTCTTGGATGGTACTCGGCTTTGCAGTGTCTGGGTCCTTAAAAATGTACCAGAATGCTCAAATTCGGGTTCTAAATATTTTCAAAAAACGTTTTCTCCCTTAGTGACGTGTGACATGGCCATTTCTTAAATTCGACATACGGCTGCATGGGGAGGACCCACCCGTCAAGAGCCCCATGATGACTCATACCCGCCGCGTTCAAACTAGCGTGGTGGTTATAGGTAGACCTTCTTTCAGTATCCACGTGACCAGATCCATCGCCGTCTCTTGAGCAACAGTAACCGAGGTAACTAGGGTTATTGTTATCCGGGCCGTAAGACGACAGTCTGAGACAGTGTGTAGTCGCGTTTTGCTCTCCCTAATACTCTAATTCAAGTCGAGTTACCGCTAACCCCTACAAAAAGAGGGTCATTTGTGTAATTCAAAAGTCGTTCCTTTGTTAGCAATGAGGGGGTCGTTCTATTCATTGATTTTTTTTTTTTTTTGTTTTTTTGTTTTTTTGTTTACAACAACAAGTCAAAGTACAGTCAATCAACCGAGATCCTTTCTACTCCGTGGGGGTGTAGAAGGATCTCCCCCCTGAGGTTACAAAGCCACCTCTTTATTTAAAGGGTTACGGGTCGCAAAGTCGCTTTCGCTTTCGCTTACAAGTCACAAAGTCGCATGAAATATTCAAGTCAAAAAGTCAAATTCATCAACTATCAGCAGAGTCGTTTGAAAAGCATCAAGTCACCGAAAAACTCCTCTACAGTCACCTCCGACTCGCCTCCTCCCTACCCCCCCTAAAGGGGGGTAGAGAGGAAGCGATTCCCTAGAGATCAGATAATTTTTTTTTTTCTCCCGAGCAGACCCCAAAAGCCCCCCCTCCCCCCCAAGTGCCCGCCCACCCTATAAATAGTGCCCCCCTCCCCCCCTCCCCTCCCCATGCATCTTAAAGTGCCCCCCTCCCCCCCCCTCCCCTCCCCTCGCCCCTTATAGAAGCCTCCCATTAGCTAGTCCAAGTCATGTGACCAAAAGGGAAGCGTAGTCTGTCTATTGTCTATATTATGCAAATGAGGGAGGGGGTCAGGTCACGTGACCAAGGGGGTGTGGCCTATTTTCTAAATAAAGAGCGCTTCCGGTCACGTGACCAAGAGGGTGTGGTCCTATTATGCAAATGAGGGGGTCACGTGATCCATGATTATGCAAATGAGGGAGTCACCTGACCAAATGGAAGCCACTGATTGGCTGGTGATCAAAGGGGCGTAGTCTACTATGCAAATGAGGGGGTCACGTGATCAAGGGGGCGTGGTCTATTATGCAAATGAGGGGGTCACGTGACCAAATGGGGGCCCCTGATTGGCTGGTGATCAAGGGGGCGTGGTCTATTACGTAATTATGCAAATGAGGGGCGTGGCCTATTACGTAATTATGCAAATGAGGGGGTCACGTGACCAAATGGAGGCCTCTGATTGGCTGCATGTCGATTGAGTAATAAACAGTACTTAACTATAGTCCCGTTCCGATACATACTATACTACTCCCGTGGGGATCCTGCATTTAAACTACTTCCAACTAATAGTTTCCTATTTCAGTCAGGGAGGCGATCATGATCGACATGATTTCTATTGTTGTTCAAACATGTTTTTATGAGGGTATAAATATAATGTGGATTCCGACATTCCTCTCGGTCCTTGGTTGACCATTCAACTATGAACTACTAAAATTGCATTGAAAATAATTTTATAAGCGTCCAGGGCACTTATCACATCGATTAGTATAGTTCCTTTTATGATGTATGTTGTGCGACCAAGTAAACTTCATTGTAACCTTCTAAGACTACTCCCTTACATGTAAATAACTGGTTGCACTATCTCTGTTCAAAGGAAACGCGCGCAACTTTTTGTCATTTCACAGCCCTTCAAATGGAAAACAGATAAATCAGCAGACCGCCTAGACCGCTAGTCCCTCAGCTCCCTCTCTCCTTGAATGCTAATTACGATGTAGAATAGGGGAGAATAGGATGGTAGATGACATAGTCCCTGCCATAACTGCATCACTTTGTAACTTCGTAACTTCAAACTTTGTAACTTTAAACTGTGGGATGCCACTGTAAAGCGTTACGTTTGAGGGCAATGAGCCATTTAACACGGTGACACCACAATTTCAGAATATGATTTCAGCTCTCATGATGCATGAATGCAGCACTGGGCCTGACGTGTCTACTTGCCAGGGCTGTATTCAAGTATCATACCGACCCATCAGTGTCTGTTATGCCTGTTGTGGTCATAGGAGGGGTCATAGTGCCCTTCCTTGTCCTCGAGAAGTAGGAAATCTTCTAATTTTAATCAATTTTCTACAGCAAATAGGAACTCTTACAAAAGTAGGAAAATGGACGCTGTAGCCAGTAGACCGCAGTGCACCACGGGAACACTACTGACCATGTGACCTACCCATGACCCACACGTGACCTACCCACAGTTCCACAGTCACAACATGACAGAGGCGCCCTCTGTAGTCCTCAATCAGCATCACGACAATCACCCAGCCCCACCAATCACAGCCGCCGTCACAGACGCTGCCGCTCTCTTCGCGGCGCTCATTGGCTGACGCTACCCACGTGACCCCCAGAGATGAATTAAGATTGGCTGTTGGCGATGGACAGTGACATAGCGGCGTCTGTGTGGTCGGTACACAGTAGAAGTAGCCCGGGGAGTAGGGAGACAGTTGTTTTGGCTTGTCACCATAACTACCAGGGGAAAAACACCATTCAATATTTACTTTTGACAGAGGGTGGGCCACAGAAAAAGCTTAGTGGTCTGCATAAGTCATGGTAGGACAGAAACAGCAAAATGGAACTGATACGACATGAGAGGCTGGGCAACATGATCTCACACCTTTGACTAAGGCCAGGGCACTAAGTACAGAAAGGTTTCTCTGTCATTGCTTCCAGATTCTTATATAATACTTGGCGACTAAATAATAACTAAATGGATTCTTAATTTACTAGAAATTAACACTGTGTACGCAAGGAAATTAGTACCGGGTGTATTCCTTGCTACTGGGGTATTATCAATTTGATGTTAAGAGCTTCTTGGCCAATCTTGGACTTTCTATTTAAATGATTGATAGCTGTATTGCATTCACGAAATACAAAAGTTGTATTTCAGATCTCATTATATCGTTTGTAGATTATGCACTCTAAAATAACGCCTAATCCCATAACACAACCCCCCCCCCCCCCCCACACACAAACCAACTAGCGGCCAGCTGCTGCTCATGAGTAAGCCGTGAGACAGGTGAGTTACTCGGAGCAGGTATGGCGCATGTTGGGCGGTCGGTGGGCTACAGGGCCGCACCACTTGGCATCCACAGGGTGTTACATGGGAGTATCATCAAGGGAACGTTCACAAATGACGACACCTATTTTGCAGATATGCCGCTCGTTGGTAGACAAAAAGAGGACATTTTGAAATTTTGGTCAATATTATGTAGGAAATCAACGTATTATATGACAGAAATTCCAGTGAAAAAGTAGGAATTCCTGCAAAAATAGGAAGAGTGGCAACTGATTTTGGTACATTTTGTAAGCGTGACTGAAATATTCTCCCCGAACCCCCGTCACTACCGGTAGATATATTTTGGGCAGATTGTCCTATACAAATGTATGCCATGGGTCATACTTAACCCAAAGCCCCCTACCCGGGGACGTCATTTGTAAACGTTCCCTATGGTGCTCTATGGGCGGAAATAGACATATGGCGGATGGACATTGCTTCGATGGTTGTATAATAGTTCATCCTTTATCTGGTGATCAGAACCATGAATACTATATGTAACTAAAGGGGGAAGTTTGAGTGATGTTTCTCCTTACCTGCAGATTGGGTATACCCCGGGGACATGTACACACGAGTTGTTGTTTTTTTGGTGTTTTTTTTGTGAAACAGCGACTCACCTGTGGGAAAAATAGAAAGAGATCATTGTACATGATTTTTAGATGATTTTATACCAAGCATTTTACTTATGAGGTAGTAGCATACATTTACACAAAAGCTTTTAACTGTCTGGTTGCACTTTGGAAACCTGCTAATTTACCCGTACAGAATGTCATAGAGTACCGTGGGGTATTAGTGGCAGGGGGGGTATTACTGGCACCCTGGCAGTGTTGTGTGTATTTCTTGCTAGGCAAATTGGCTCCGGGTAGCAAATGATAATTCAAGACATTTTTGTGACCTATCCCCTTACTCTAAAAAACAAGAAATTTGGAAATAAAACTTTGTGATTGGGATAATTACCTTCAAAACTTATTATCATTCAGTCATTAAGCTCAAGATTGGGGCAATTATAGGTTTTGCCAAGATGTAAGAGGAATTGGATCTAGATTCACAGCTTCATCTTTATGAGCTTTCGTAAACCTTAAGCAGAATTCCATGGCCAATTTATGTCCTCTGTCTGCTAGAACAGTCATTTTTGAACCTGGTCTCAATGCCCCCAAGATGGCGGGGGTGCCAGTAATACCAACAGATTTGTACAGTTGTGGGTATTACTGGCACCTGTCTTGCCGTTATCCTTTCTAGTTAAGATGAACATGATAATAATCAGTTATTGATTCTTTCTTCAACACTGCATTGTAGATTTATATGTTTGGTTTAAGAGCAAAGCCATTTCCTAAGGTATTTTGGATTCTTTGGGTATCCAAAACAACATTCACAAACAATTTGACTGCAATTGTGAGAGGTCCAGGTCTGTGTTTGGGTGTATATCAATGACATATAAGTGTTGCATGTCAGGATGTCTCTGACTTTAATTCCTTCATGGATGGCACATAATTGTGTGCCCCCAAAATGGTCAGTATATATTTTTGTAAAACTATGGCTTTTTCTAAGGAAAGCATAAGGGTGCCAGTAATACCCCCAGCCATGCCAGTAATACCAACAAAATCCTGAATCATAAATACATAAATCTTCATATGACAACATATATCATTTTGCCCATAACTGATGGAAAATGTGACAAAGTCCATGCTCGATGCATGGGAAAAGAGAAATTCTCAAAAAATCTCACAGAAATCGCACCAGGGGGTAAAACTCCTTAGGGTGCCAGTAATACCCCACGGTACTCTAATTATGATTCAAGGACACATGTTAAAGACAAACGCCGGTGACTGGGAGGTTTTGATGTTCTGATTTTTGCTGATAACTCTGGATTTCTTTCTAATCGCTTGAATGCGATGGTATGGTACCAACCGACATCAAAACATCATCGTCAATACCAGCTGATCACTCTAGACTGACTAGATGGATACTGGTGCTACACCCCGTGCTATACACCCCTCCCGGCTCGTGGGTGGGGTTGGGGTGGAGGGGCGGGGGGTGATAGACTTGATCAAGTCCAAGAGTCAAGGGTCGAGGTCAGCAGAGCCAACGAGCTCAAGTAGTCTGCTGACGGGGTTACTTTTTCTCTTCGTTCTCTTATTTAAGGTGGGGTGATTTTAGTATCAGTTTGATACCACACGGTCTTTTGCGTCTCAAAAATACATAAATTTCCTATCCTACATTTATTTAGGTTCAACTGATGAGATCGTTTATCAATATTTGTTGGTTTGTTTTAGCTTTTTTTTTGTCCATGGTTAACAAAATCATTGTATGTATATGGCAGGGTGCAATCCTAAATACATATTCTATTTCTAAGCGTATCATACCCGGTATCTCGATAATCGCTCAAAATGATCTTTATCTTAGATATTAGCCCCGTACCCATCCCCAAACTCCCACAAACATGCCATAATGGTCTTTGGGCTGATAGCAAATAGTGCACACCAGCATGGAGAGTTCTTCTTATCATTTTATGATCCACCCTATCAGAGATCATTCCCCCATGGTATGTCTAGTCATTACACTAATGGTGGGCCAATGGCATTCCCTTCAAGCCAACACTCCTCACATCCCTCCAGCTTCATTCGGCAATGCCGTGCATGTATCCCCATAAAGCATATTAACTGCATATTGACTACCATATTCCAGGGATGCCAAGTTATCTCACCGTCAAATCGTATTTGTTACGACTTTTGGACCCCAAAATCGTATCAAGTTTTACTTGAAATAATAACAAAAATCGTAACAATAATACTCCTTAAGAATGCTATTGCACATTTTTATAACGTAATAATAAATGCCTACCCATACTGTATCAGAACAGTATATAGGCAGGTGGCAAGCAGTTTCAAAAGAAGGGGATTAAATGGGGTTTGTTTTTCTATACAGGCTTTTTTTGTATACACACTTTTTTTCAAATCCTGAAAATCGTTATTTGCCACCAGAAATCGTAATGGTCGTAATGGGGGTAAAAAATCGTAAAATTACGAAAAAATCGTAACACTTGGCATCCCTGCCATAATATCTCAGGTATAAGCGTCACTTTGTACGCGGATCAGGGCCAGTTTTCATGTGATACAAAATATGCCTATACGGGGTACATGCAGCTTACACTATAGTGTCTTTACGCCAAGTTTACGGTAACCTTGTAAGAGCCACATATTACATTTTGTAGTAGTAATTTAAAAGCATTATGTGGCCCAGATTTTGCTCTTGCTTCTCTCCTTTCCTCAATTTCCCTCTCTGACCACTGCCCCCACCCTCAGCTCCCTGACCCCCCCCCCCCCCATGTCCCCAGGTGGTGCAGATAGCAGACTATTATCTGGCCGTTACTGCCGGAGGTCGCCCTCCCTGATGGACTATTGATGGTGGTGTGTGGATCTAGTCACGTCAGGCACCAGTGCCACATGGAAACTGTTACAAAGAGGTAGTGTCCACAACATGCAATAGATGGCGCTAATGCCATCATTAAGCTAAAACCATTAGCTATAAACTACATTAAACACGGTAATAGTTGATAACTTGTAAGGTGGCCAAGGCAAACTAGGGGAAACTCTTAGCGGCAGCCTGTTTTATTTTATTTCATAAAGGAGAATGACTGTGTCAAGGGTTTTTAATCAAAATATGGTGGATTATTGGAAATTTAATTCAAAAGAATATGGCAATATTGTGAAAATGTACTGTTGAAATGAAATAAACAAATTTTTAAAACTCAAAAACTCAAACTCAATGCATCCCCTGGGGACTGTTGTGGCTACTACCTCTTTGTAGAGATTATTGGAAGGTAGAAAGATGATCTTGGGCTTTTTGGTTGCACTGCATGCATCTTTCCATGGTATCGTTTTCTGAAAAGCGCCTGTGCCTACTCACTCACCAAGCTGAAGTCTTGTTAAAACCTGTGCATGTCAACTATCACACCGTGAATATCTCATACACTGGGCAAAGGCACATGTAATTGTAAACTCTTACACTGTGAATGTCGCGTACACTAGCTAAAGTATCAATGTAAATAGGTAGGACGAGGGGCGTTTGGTTTAAAAATTACAGGGCGGCATATTGCTTTTTATTGTGCAATGCAATTTATTATCATGATTATCATGGTCGGGTGAGTGATGCCCAACCACATTTATGGGGTTGATACACTCCTAAAAGATATGCATGATGCATGCAGCCCTGGGGAGTGCACTTTACCCTAGTAACAAGTGACATACATGCTGACTGCTGTTAAACGCAAAGCCCCATATGTTGGTACCCCTACAGCAACAGTCGGACTGGAGCCGGGACACCTACTCAGCCCTATATATAGGGTGGGTGGGGGTTTAAAGGGTTATTAAGTGTTAGCCCCTGAGAGACATAGACAAAGGGGAGGGGTCCCTAGGGGGCGTCCACAGCAGGTAAATCACCTTGTGATCAGCAGTGACCTCCAACCCCCCCTTGTCTCTCCCCCTCCCCCTTATCTTCTCTACACCACCAATGATACATCCCCCATACCCCTCATAATCTCCCCCACCCATCAATGATGAACCACCCAGTTTTTCCTCACCCAGGCCAAAAAAGGAAGGTTTGTTTCAGGTAACATGGCAAGAAAATGTAGGGTCGGTAGGTCTTTTTTTACTTATTATTTATAACATGAAAGTACGAGTCAGCCTCTCCGAAGACACTAAAATTGACCCAAAAAAGGTAAAAATATGAATTGCATAAATAAACGTAGGGTCGGCCCTGTTTTGATAGGGTAGGTCGGGTGACCTGAAACAAACCTCTTTTTTTTTTCTTTTTTGGCCCCAGGACTGTAGCATGACAAAGCGGAGAACAACTGTTAGACATGTTCTATGTTGACAAATGGTGCTATTAGGCTGATGGCGTATTATCAGTTTGTCAGTGGTGTAGGGGGCCCGTGCCGCGTTGAAGTGTGGGCCCCATACGTCACTGACCAGCGTCTCAGTGGGTGATGACGTCAGCACGTTTATCAGCTCTTTAGTGGTAGACACCTTACAACAGTCTGACCACTTTATGCATTATGCTTTATGTGGCCGTCGTACATTGTAACTGTACCACACACACACAGTGCATGCAGCATACATCGGTTTGCTCCTACCAGTTTAAATTTCTCCATCAATATTGAGATTTAAATGGCTATGGTAGAAACTGCATGGTCACTAGCTATGACATCTAGGAACTCTGAAATTTTCCAGTGTCACTGCAGAAAACTTAATATACAGAACTGGTATTTTGTTTCTCTCTCTAGTGCAACTCTTCAAATTCCACTTTTCACCCTCATAGCATCCGCAGCCCCATGCAGCCCAAGGTTCCACTGCTGTAGATCTAGAATCTAAGATGGACGTATATAGTCACTTGGCGAGGGCTTCTGATGTCATTCAGCTCTTGTGAATAGCTCCACTATGCAGCGCTGTGCACCGTCATGTACCTTCATGCATCATGTTGCCCCCTATAGACCAATGCAGCAAAAAAAGAGTGACTTTTTCATAATAAAGTTGTGTTTACATTGGTTTTAGTAGAATCCTCATAACATTATTTGTAATGGCTATGTTTGCAAACTTTTTATATCAGGAGATTCACAGGACAATTATCTTTCAAATAGTATGTAATAGATTGCATGGTTTTGATGTTATATTTTATGTATTAGTAGGTAATACTCCAGAAATGTTCAAAAACTTTATCAATAACTTTTCTGAAAAGTCACCCTTTCTTGCTGCATTGGTCTATAGAGGGTTGACACACTCCCGAAGGATCGGCATGATGCACCAATAACTCTCAAGGACATCAGCAATTTGGGTGTGGGTGTGTGTGGGTGTGGGTGTGTGTGGGTGTGAGTATGGGTGGTGTGCTGATGGGGTGACCAGAATAGGTTTGGATAGATAGAAATAATATGAGCAGTGAATGATATTGTGTCAATAATAATGTAAGCATGTTTATTGGTAAAGCATACGTGTGATTGTGATAAGAGCCATGAATAACTGGACCAGGTGCATGAATGGGTTCTGGTGGAATGTGGAAATGATACGCTACTAGGTGGATATGTTTGGTATTTGAGTATATGGCAAAATGTGAAATGTAGAATAAACATTAAAGAAGAAATAGAAGGATGGGCCAGTGCATGGATACTGTGTGGACCCAGTCTGAGTTCATGTGAGAGACCAGGATCGGTGGAGGTGTGGATCGGATAACTGGCCAAGGCGGGCCACCAAGAATAGGCCCATCCAGGGACGCTGTACAGCAGTAGGGACGCCGTGCCTAATAAGCACCTGCAGCTCAACAAGCGTCCTCGTCCTGCGCACTAGCGAGGGATGACGTACCCCGCTGGGCGGAGTATGTATGCAAGTGCGCGGTATGTAGATTGCCAGAACGGTACAGACTACACTCATAGACACATGGGTACTTTCGCGTTGGAGCTGTAGAGCTTCGGGTGGTTGTGGATATCTATCTCTATGCACTGCGGCAGGGTCTGCAGTTGGAGATATTTATATATAATAACCACATTTCGACCTGGCTGTGCCGGACTGCTGTGCTTAGACAAGCTAAAGATCTAACAGCATAGCCTATGTGGATCTATCATCTACTGCATTGAGCAGTTGTGATGGGAACTTTGCAGAGTCGGTGTTCTGGCTCAGTTAAGACACTATTGGAGTTGGACTACTTATACATAACTCAACAGACATAGTTACTCCGAACAACTATACTGCTGTTAAGGCTGCAATCCACCTCAAACTTCGCACCTCATAGAACAGTACAACATGGACCATTTACAGTGACTTTGTAGGGGATATAGGCTAGAAAGGATCACTATCAGCCTTGTGTTCCTTGCAGACACTGTTTGTGCACAATTATGGATTAACTTGTGATCAGTACTGGAGTATGGACACTGGACAGTTTGTAACCTACGGTAGTATCCATCTTGACTTTTCTACATTACACTGGTGAACCTATAAACATTCATTTGATGAACTGAACTGAACATATGCAATTTCAATGCATCCTTTGAACTATATCTTGCCATATAATATTTGGTTTCTCACATAGCCCAATTGTGGTTATAATGAACTCTTGATCTCTTAATATTTCTTAATATTGTGATTCAGTGAAGCTAAATTAACACTGATACCGGTATTAATTATGCTGGCATCGAGCCATTGTTATACGGTTAAGCTTGACCTATTGTGGGGTTTTGATCACCTTACCATGTGCATGCACACAATAATGTAGATGCCAAAACCTTGATTGTAACTCTTACTTTACTGATCAAATGATGTTTAGGTCCTCACCTGGCCAAGTCAGTTAAGATTCAATTTATAGGTTTAGCCAAACAAAGCATTCTGAACTTACCTGCCCATTTATTCTAATACAATGACATTGATGCTTTGTGACTGTATTGCTATCTAGAACTGACAGGGTGTATAGTGGACAGTATACAACTGACTAATGACTGAGACATGATTGACTGAACATGGTATATGCATTGTATGATTGATGTACACTGGCTCTTATCACATTGTTGGACTGAATTGGAGATACTGGTCAACCTCACTGCATGGGCTTATCACTGTTGTTTAATCAAGTGAAATAAAGGGCTGTCCAATATTGCTGACTTCTCACTGATCTGTTGGGACCTATCCTGAACTATGGGTCTCAAAGATCTGCCAAGCGAGGAGTTCTCTACCATCTCAGTTAGCCAAAGCATCCCCAACATTATCAATACACTACAACTTCAATTATAATGACACATGGGCTCATATATCCAACAACTAATATATGGGAACAACAAACAACCCAAATACTAATAGTTCAGGCTGGTGGAGAACCCGGGCATTATAATAGAAAGACTAACATTTGGGACAATTTTCACAATTTTACTTTCAAAGCCCAGAATTGAAAAGAATAATGTACGACTTACAAAAGTTTTTAAAACCATGTCATGAGTAAACAAGTGAAGGAAAGATATAAGGAAAGAAAGCTAATTTAGGAATTGAATGAACGGGCAGTGTGCGGTACTACCGGTGAAATCATATGACAACCATAATGGAGAGAATGATAGAGTAAACTATTACTGAAAGCATTGTCGAACACTTAAGTATGAAGCCTACAGCAGACTGTAGGATTCATATCAGGGCCACCCGGTAGCTTGTGCTGATGGGGTGACCAGAATAGGTTTGGATAGATAGAAATAATATGAGCAGTGAATGATATTGTGTCAATAATAATGTAAGCATGTTTATTGGTAAAGCATACGTGTGATTGTGATAAGAGCCATGAATAACTGGACCAGGTGCATGAATGGGTTCTGGTGGAATGTGGAAATGATACGCTACTAGGTGGATATGTTTGGTATTTGAGTATATGGCAAAATGTGAAATGTAGAATAAACATTAAAGAAGAAATAGAAGGATGGGCCAGTGCATGGATACTGTGTGGACCCAGTCTGAGTTCATGTGAGAGACCAGGATCGGTGGAGGTGTGGATCGGATAACTGGCCAAGGCGGGCCACCAAGAATAGGCCCATCCAGGGACGCTGTACAGCAGTAGGGACGCCGTGCCTAATAAGCACCTGCAGCTCAACAAGCGTCCTCGTCCTGCGCACTAGCGAGGGATGACGTACCCCGCTGGGCGGAGTATGTATGCAAGTGCGCGGTATGTAGATTGCCAGAACGGTACAGACTACACTCATAGACACATGGGTACTTTCGCGTTGGAGCTGTAGAGCTTCGGGTGGTTGTGGATATCTATCTCTATGCACTGCGGCAGGGTCTGCAGTTGGAGATATTTATATATAATAACCACATTTCGACCTGGCTGTGCCGGACTGCTGTGCTTAGACAAGCTAAAGATCTAACAGCATAGCCTATGTGGATCTATCATCTACTGCATTGAGCAGTTGTGATGGGAACTTTGCAGAGTCGGTGTTCTGGCTCAGTTAAGACACTATTGGAGTTGGACTACTTATACATAACTCAACAGACATAGTTACTCCGAACAACTATACTGCTGTTAAGGCTGCAATCCACCTCAAACTTCGCACCTCATAGAACAGTACAACATGGACCATTTACAGTGACTTTGTAGGGGATATAGGCTAGAAAGGATCACTATCAGCCTTGTGTTCCTTGCAGACACTGTTTGTGCACAATTATGGATTAACTTGTGATCAGTACTGGAGTATGGACACTGGACAGTTTGTAACCTACGGTAGTATCCATCTTGACTTTTCTACATTACACTGGTGAACCTATAAACATTCATTTGATGAACTGAACTGAACATATGCAATTTCAATGCATCCTTTGAACTATATCTTGCCATATAATATTTGGTTTCTCACATAGCCCAATTGTGGTTATAATGAACTCTTGATCTCTTAATATTTCTTAATATTGTGATTCAGTGAAGCTAAATTAACACTGATACCGGTATTAATTATGCTGGCATCGAGCCATTGTTATACGGTTAAGCTTGACCTATTGTGGGGTTTTGATCACCTTACCATGTGCATGCACACAATAATGTAGATGCCAAAACCTTGATTGTAACTCTTACTTTACTGATCAAATGATGTTTAGGTCCTCACCTGGCCAAGTCAGTTAAGATTCAATTTATAGGTTTAGCCAAACAAAGCATTCTGAACTTACCTGCCCATTTATTCTAATACAATGACATTGATGCTTTGTGACTGTATTGCTATCTAGAACTGACAGGGTGTATAGTGGACAGTATACAACTGACTAATGACTGAGACATGATTGACTGAACATGGTATATGCATTGTATGATTGATGTACACTGGCTCTTATCACATTGTTGGACTGAATTGGAGATACTGGTCAACCTCACTGCATGGGCTTATCACTGTTGTTTAATCAAGTGAAATAAAGGGCTGTCCAATATTGCTGACTTCTCACTGATCTGTTGGGACCTATCCTGAACTATGGGTCTCAAAGATCTGCCAAGCGAGGAGTTCTCTACCATCTCAGTTAGCCAAAGCATCCCCAACATTATCAATACACTACAACTTCAATTATAATGACACATGGGCTCATATATCCAACAACTAATATATGGGAACAACAAACAACCCAAATACTAATAGTTCAGTGTGGGTGTGTGTGGGTGTGGGTGTGTGTGGGTGTGAGTATGGGTGGGAGTGTCAGGGTGGGGTTGTTCTGCGTGACCCTGGGCGGCCCCGGCTTGGTTCAGGGGGTGACTTATCGGCACCGTCATCTGCCGTATCTAGTCTCAGGTAAATAATGACAACAGACTACCACACCTGACACGACAAGATACCGTTACACCCCCCCCCCCCCACCCTCCAACCATACCCCCCGACACCCCCCCCCTCCAACCCCTATCCCCACTACCTAGACTACCCCCCCCCCTCCAATACCCCATCTTAATCCCTGCCAAGTCCCTATCCAGTTCCTCTCCAAAATAACTGTTTCTTTAACCTTTAAATACAGAGTATAATATAGGATTCCCCTCCCCACTTATTTTGGGCAATACAAGTTAAGATTAGACCCAGCATATCCCAGCATTGAATCAACTGTCAATATTTCAGTAGTCCCTTGCCCCCTATCAAAATCCTAGATGGTCCTAAGAGTGGCAATAACCAGGATGTAACATCCCGAGACAAGAAAGTAAAATATCAAGGGGGCACTCATATGAAGATGGAAAATGGGACTTGGAAATGAGCAGGACAGAGTGGAGCCCTCTCACCCGTGGACATGGCTAGCCACCCCCCTCCCCCTCACCTACCCTCAGGCCTTAGTTTCCGTTTTCAGTACTGCCCCCACTGTTTTGGCTCCCCCTATCGGCATTCTCCTTCTGGTTTCTCACCAGAGGGCGCCATCAATACGGATTAACGCGCCATGCCCGTGCGCCACCATGCGGACCCCGCCAGCACTAGAGGCCTCCCTCAGGGGGCCACCATTTGTCCGGCACGGGCCCCAGCAGCGACAAAATCACCCCTAGCGGCCGCCTCTGGAAGTCATTACCGGAAGTCATTTATCAGGAGGATGGGCCAGCTGACTTCCGGTAATAGAGTCATGAGCGGTCAGTAGCCTAGGTGGCGCTACCCTCCGAGGTTTAGGCTTGACGATGTTGGAGGTGGGTTGTGGGTGTGTGTGTGTGTGTCGGGGTGTGTGTGTGGGGGGGGTGGGGGGGTACCTGGTTGTGTTGCTCACCTGAGATATGGAGACTATCCCACACGCGTGACAAATGCCTCGACATAGACCGTCCATCCTATTAAACTCTATAACTCACTAGCATTTATAAACCAGATCCAGGGATTCTGTTTCTTAACAGGTAGATTTGGCCTACTGGCATTAATACTTAAAGTCATTTTTGGGCTGTTATATTTATAATTGGTTTTTGATTCATGCAGACTTTTTCTGTGAGCAACTCACTTCTGAGCGGATGGCTACTATAGCCATAGCCTGCATAGCCTACCATATTTGTACATATCTATTTGAGGGCACATACGATGTGACCAAATTACGAGTATCATATTATTGTTCACTTCAATAAGCTCATATATATATACCTTTCATCTAAACACTACACCGTCACACTATGTCATACCCAACGGTACTGATACTAAGACCCCTAAGGATCCCGTGTTCACCCCTTACAACTGGCTTCTAGACCCGCCTACTGACCCTAACCCCCTCCACATATCCCTCACCCACCAGGCAGAACCTCCCTCACAGACACACGCGTCCGTAACCCTTAAAGGGCCGCATAGTGCTTTAATACATTATGCCATTTGTCGTCATGATGCATGAATGCAGCCCTGGTGAGTAACTCGCCAGTACTGCATTCAAGCATCATGCCGATCCTACGGGCCTGATACACTCCCGAAGGATCGGCATGATACATAATACATCCTGACAACCAAGGGCATGGACAACCAAGGGCATGGCACATTAATTAAAGTATAATGCGGCCCTTAAAGGGCTAACTTACCCCTCCCCTCTTACCCAAACTTCCACAACGCCACCAGGCCTGCCAACTGAAAAATCACCTCTTTTTGATGAACACTTTTGAAAACGGACACCTTCCACTTTTTCTGGTTATGAATTCGGTATGTGAAAAGATGAGTTGGGGCTGGGGTCGGGACAGGGGACATCATTTGTCCATGTTTTCCACCTCCCCCTGGCCACGTGTAGGACTTAGTCCGCCATGTGGTTTGGAACATGTTGAGTCCCAACCGTTATCAAATGTAAGCCGAGTTATCAACTGGATATATCACAGATACTCATGGTAACAAATTGGGAATAGCGATGATATTACCCTCAAGTCTTCGCGTATAACCTGCATCTCCTGTATTACATAACCCGCACCCCAAACTTTTCAATTGTGTATAACCCGCACAGAGGCTCTAAAATGTGTACAGCATACTAGTCTTGCTTTGAGATACCTTGCAGATAATACTTTTATAACCTGCACCCTCAATTTTGCAATTGCAAATATGCCGCTCCTGGGGCCGGGCTATACATAGGAATTTACCCAACCAAAATGAGAGAAATAGCAAGCAAACAGGGAAAATTGCTGGCTAATGCAAAATAAACTTTGTTCTGTAGAAATGATTTGGGTTTAATTTGTAATCCTATTGCCACAAGGAGGCATACATTGCATAGACCTCAGGCCAAATTTTAAAAAAAAGGTGTGTTTCAGGTTACCCGACCCTACCTAGCAAAACAGGGCCGACCCTAGAAAGTTTTATGCAATTTTGAAAAAATATTCATGTTTTAGGTCATTTTGGGGCTATTTAAGGGTCGATCTGATAATTCATGAATCGAGGCGGTCGTCAGCGAGTCGGCATTAAAGTCCGTGAGTCGATTTCTGGGTACTTTTCACGCTAAAGTAAAAAAAAATAATTCAAAAAAAATAATCTGACCTACCCGTACCTACCGGTACCCTAGATTTTCAGACCGTGTAACCTGAAACACACCTTTTATTTTTTTGGCCTCAGTACTTTGGGCCACAACGTAGAGATTGTATATCTTGCATGAACCTTGAAAACCAGCTGGTTAAGTTTTGGTTGGGCAATTATTGTCTTCTGTTGACAGTCGTGCAAGAGTGATTATTACTCTGACTCTAGGTATGCTTTGAACATCCCCTCCCCCCCACCCTCAACCAGCAACCACCCTGCTAGCCTCCTACCCCTGTCCCACTGATGTCGACCAGGCCGGGTCTATCCGTCATAACTAGGCCCTGGAGGAGGGGTATCTAGTGGGTTCCTCCAGGGTGTGCTTGATTGCAAATTTCCTGAGCTTCACCCAAATCTTTACCACTGCAGGGTCATACCAATGACGGTCTTTGGTCATACCACCAGTACCCTTGGTACAGGGGCCCAAAGCTCCAAGGTTTATGAGGGTTTTGTATGAGGACTCTGAATGCACCTTAATTGTCACTGGAATTGAGATACTGAATTTAATGGTCTCAATAAAATAGAGTATTAAAGTATTCAAAACCGCTGTGCGGCTTATAATTAATGGTCCCAAAGTCTAGATGCGGCTTAAACGTGAGTGAGGCTTATATGCGAGAATTTACCTAAGCCCTACAGATATGAATGGAAGCAGGGTGTATGAGGGAAGGAGCTACAGTAACGTGTCTGTGAGCAGGATATATCTACAACCTGCTACACCTGCACAATGGTCTGGTTCCTCTTATCAGATAATAAGCAAAACATGCTACTCGAGTATATTCGACATTGAGAAAAGACATTTATTCCTATCTACTTATACAATGTTCACGCAGCACCATATAGCAATGGGCCCAGGTGGGCGATGTCTAGTTTCAAGTTTCAAGTTTGTAAATGTTTTTATTTCCAGGAAAGCTTACAGTATCATCTTTTCAGTTGTTCTTCCTGTGTCACGGCCCTGGTATATGACTATAGGCGATCATATAGATGGTATACAGTCTATTTACCTTAACATATTAGTGTCAATATAGAAGCCTATATATAGTTGAATATGTGGCTACGCCAGGTGACCTTCCCTTCTCCAGCACACTAGTTAGCCCTTTACAAGCCACATAGTGTCTTAATGCTAGTAACTCACCCGGGCATCATGTCTGAGATTGTATATACCGTATTCGACGAAATAAGCGCCCTCCCCCTAATAAGCGCCCCCCCCCCTTTTTGGGGCATTTTTAGACTAGAACAAAGCCTCAAATTTCCCGATTTTTGGAAACAATTAAACTCTTAAGTACTTAAAACGCCATAAAAATAATTTTTTAAGCGCCCAGGGCGCTTATTACGTCGAATACGGTACCCTGTAGGCCCGGGGTAATTCTTGAATACAGCTCTGGCGAGTTACTCACCCGGGCTGTATTCATGCGTCATGATAACCAAGGGCATGGAGCATTAAAGTACTTTGGTACCCCTTAAACTGTTAGGTACAGGTGGTTAGGATTTAGGATTTTATCATATTTTATTGTAGTTAAATATCTATTTGATATGTGATGAAATATTCCTGACACCTTGTTGATGGGTTTAGTCAGATAATCTGAATCAGAAGGAGGCACCAGGTGCAGTGTTCATAATAATTAACGGGCGTTTCGACCTTGTACAAGTCATATAATATTTTGCGGTGTACAGGAATCATATCCATGTGATTTTTTTTGTGTAAAATATTTAGATTTAATTTAGAATTGGCAGAACTAATGGGGGGAGGGGGTTCTGAAAGTAGTAACGTAAGTTTTTCATTTTGACCACAGAAGCATAAGAAATCGTTAAATCATGAAAAATTGTATAAAGACAGCTCATACGGTCACCCCAACAGGGGTAAGGGGGAAGTAGTTACCGGTCGGGCCAAACACCTGAGACATTGTGAAATGGGCCCACATTTCCTACAACATCCCCGTCCTTCAGGTGTTTTCTCCAGGTGTTATGGGTTCTGTGTGTGTTACACAGTGTATCCCCCCCCCCCCCCCGAGGCACCTGGGTTCCTCTCTCAGGTGGGGTAAAGTCCACATGGTATCTACCGGTAACACTTTAAGGGCTGCAGAGTGTTTTATAACCCTTTAAGGGCTGCAGTGTGCTATGTCCTTTTTCGTCATGACGCATTGATGCAGCCCATGATGAGTCAAAATAGGAGGTGGGGGGAGGGGGCTCAATTTTTTCACACAAACTTAATTTAATGACATGCTTTTTTTTTCTGCTTTAAAATAAAAAGAGTCTAATGAATGTTTTTATAATTACAGCCGATAATCTACAGCAAACAAAGTATACTGCAATCAGACACACCTCTTTTCTTCTGGGTCCAATCCTGACCCATTCAGGAAAGTACCATGTGAATAGAAAAGGCCTATTGGCACAGACTGCTGCCCATCAGCAGGCACCACAGAGATGTATGGCCCTGTCTGGTGCTGTCTTGTCTGGCCCTGTACCCAGGTGCGGGGAGGTGGGGGTGGGGGTGGGGGGGGGGGGGGGGTGTTGCTACTTTGGGTTGTTGGGTCTGGGCACACACAAGAGGGATGTGCCCTCTACTTTAGGGTACAAGAGGTACCCATCTTTTAGTCTGAACCCATGCTACTGGCCTGCTGCTCTCCTGCTCCCAGACTGACTCCCATGTGCCTGTGTTACTAGACTCACTACAACCCGTGGGTACCACTGTACATGGCCTGAAGTTTGTTTTTTATCTGATTTTATGGGGGGGGGGGGGAGTGCAGGGGAAGACGTGTTAGGGCCTTGATTCGTTTCAACTTTGGTCTTAAGTTATAATTATACATGTATGATATTCTACAGAAATATATTTGGTATATATATTTTTGGTCATGCGTGAGCAGTTTCTTTTGTCATTTGAAATGCTAAAAGCATGGTTATTCTGATATAGGTGAAAAGCTTGCGTACTTTCACAAGACTTTCCATGATTCCTTTCCTTTCCATGACTTTCCCTGACCTACAGGTAGGAACACAGGAGAACCAGGTCCCCCCACTGCCCTATACAACCCACACTGCCCCCTTGTAGAATGTGAAGGGAGAAGCATGTATGATAACAGTAATGATGATGTAACCTTATGTAATAACAAAGAGGTATGAACTATGAATATGTTTATGATTATGAATTATGTACTAAGAGTTCTAGAGGGAGAGGGGGAACTTAGTTAAGAAGTCATGAAGTTTTGTTAAGAGTTGATAATATGTGGATAAGTCTACTGGAGCTGGTCACAGCTGGCCCCACTCCCTACACTGGAGGGGAGGGGGGTGCACCAAGCAGGTAGCATTGTGTGTGTGTAACTGTGTGTGTATAGGTAGTGTAAACAGTGAGGAGGCAGAGGAGGTATACCTGCATGTGGAGAGAGAAACGTGTTGAGACAGAGTGAATTGTGGAGCCCTGTGTGTGGCATAATAAAACTAGTCAGATTTGACCAAGCAGCCATCGTTGTCACATCGTTGTATATGCATCTCTCACCCCTAGCTATAGAGTGGCCTTTTACATTGGCGACCACGACGAGTTACACTAAATAAATCGCAAGATTTATGGACACGCGGGCATTGAAACAAGTTTGAAGAAAAAGGGGTGAGAACAGATGGCAACGATGGACCATTTGGCGTATATTGCAGATCAGAGACGCCAAATTGAGGAACAGAGGAAACAAATAGAAGCAGGAATAGAAGCCAGGAAGAGAGTCCAGGATTTAGCCAAGCACATCCCGCCCACCAATGGGGATGACAGAGATCAATTAAGACACTGGATATTACAAATAGACGAGGTGAGACAATGGACTGGCGCTAGAGAGACAAATATTATTGATATTGCGGGCCAGCTGTCAAGAGCACCTTTGAAAACAGCCATATTGTCGATCAGGGAGGGCCTGGAGCAGGATGGTATTGCATTATCATGGCCTAATGTGAAAGCAGCGATACAGGCACAATTTTTGGAAGCCGATGAACAACAGTATCTCCAAGCTAGACTAGAGAGATTGGTACAGCAGCCGATGGAGGATGTCAGAGCATATGCCAGGAGATTTCGGGCACAAATGGAGATGGCATTTCCGGCAGAGGAGAGGGAGATTCCGTCAGTGAAGAATAGACTAGTAAGGCTGTTTACAAGTGGAATTACAAGTGAAGCTGTAAGGCAGCAAGTGGCTAAGGAGAGACTGAAGGATTTACCTGCGGCAATTACATTAGCAAATGATGTTGAGGACTCTTTCAGGACAGCTAGGGCTGACGTGAGAGGACAGAGCCAAAGTAACACGTTCATGCATCAAGGAGTGAGACAGGAGGAACCTATGGACATTTCAGCTGTAGCTGAGGGGATTGGAAATACGGTTAAGTTGGCAATGAAAGAAGTGGACCACAGAATGAAGACTGTTCAAGGGGAATTAAAATCAATTAGGAAGGTGGTTGCTCCAGGAGGGGCAAGCACCATGACGCAGGGGGAGGGGGAGACGACGCCCGTGCAGGCCGCTGTAAGAACAGTAGCGGTGACAGGCAAGGACACGCCCCCCACACAGGACGCCAACACAGCGCTACCACCATGGTTATTGGCATGGCAACAACCACCGCCCTGGTTCCAGCAGTACCAGTCCTACCAACAGGCGCACCTCCAGCCGGGTATGCAGTATACATCACCACAGTATGTACCACTACAACACCAGCAGGCTCAGGTACCGTATGTTACTCATCCACACTTACAGTATCCATCTGTGCAAAATACACAGGTGGTACCACAGTATCAACAACAAAGTATGAGTGGGGGTCCACAGGGGGGTGTACAACAAGGGAGAGGTGGGGATCAGCAGCAGAGGCCGTGGAGGAGGAAAGCATGCTATGAGTGTGGGGAGTTTGATCACTTGGCCAGGGGGTGTCCTAATAAGGGTAAAGTCATGCAGGCTGCTATAGAAGCTGCTCTGGATTCCAGAATCGGGAAAGCTCAAGGGCAACCGGGAAACTAGCAGCCGCATCAGTAGTAAATGACAATAGGGTGTGTGTGAGCCTAGAGTTACAGGGGATACAGGTAGTATCTTTAGTTGATACTGGTGCGGCGAGGAGTATGATGAGGGAGGATGTCTGGAGGGAGATATGCCATAGGAGGGGTCAGCCAGCTGTGGCCCTGCCTGGGTTGAGATTGAGAGCATTGTCTGGACATGATATTCATACATTAGGGAAAGCGATGGTATTAATTCACAACAGTAGGTGTGAGTTTTACATAGTTAAGACCTTGCAACACGATGCACTACTGGGGGATGATGTACTCACGGTGTTGGATGCCAGTATCACCTTTTCAGATAGGTCAGTCAAATTAGCAGGAGTAGGGTATGGTGCACTGACTACTAGGGGAAGTGAAACAGAGATGGCAGGAGTGTATGCGGATATTGATTATTGGAAAGAACAATATCCACAGGTATTTCCAGAGGGTGAGGATCCAATGGGGCATACAACGTCACTCTATATGAAAATTGATACAGGGGACGCAATGCCTGTGAATCAAAGACCATATAGACTGCCACTGTTTAAGAGGAAGTGGGTGGAACAAGAGCTAGAGAACCTATTAGATGAAGGTGTGATTGAACCATCTAGTAGTCCGTGGGCAAGTCCAATCACGCTGGCGCCAAAGGGGGACTCGTGGCGGTTATGCACCGATTACAGGAAACTGAATAACGTTTCAAAGAAGGACGCGTATCCATTGCCACTGATACAAGACATTTTTGACTCCCTCCAGGGGGCAGCAGTGTTCAGTGTACTAGATTTGAGGTCAGGGTATAGACAAATACCAATGCATAAGGACAGTATTGAGCATTGCTACACACAGGGGCTTGTTCCAATTTACTAGAATGCAATTCGGGCTAGCCAATGCACCTGCTGCATTCCAACGTCTCATGAACCAAATATTGGCACCATTTATTGGTGTTAGTGCCATGGTATATATAGACGACATAGTAGTGTTTTCCAAGACGGAAGAGGAACATAGGGTACACATGCATGAGGTATTGAAGGTCCTTAGTGAGCATAAACTGGTAGCGAAAGCATCAAAGTGCAAATTTGCATTGAGGGAGGTCAAGTTGCTGGGGTATATAGTCTCAGAGAAGGGTATAACGTCAGACCCGGAGAAAGTGCAGGCTATAAAGGAGATGGCACCACCCAGGAACCTAAAACAGGTGAGATCATTTCTGGGGATGGTGGGATACTACCGCCAATTGATAGAAGGGTACGCTGATTTGTCTAGACCCCTCTCACTCATGACGAAGAGGTATGCTAGGTTCACATGGACCTCAGAGTGTCAGAAGGCGTGGGAGGGGATGAGGGATGCACTGATGTCTGATCGGGTCTTGGCTTATCCACAGGTGAATGAACCATATAAATTGATGACAGATGCATCAAAATATTGTGTGGGCGCAATATTATTGCAGACGTCACCTGAGGGTATTGATAGACCTGTTCAGTACATATCAAAGCAATTGACTGAAACACAACAGAGGTGGCCGGTAGTGGAGAGGGAGGCATATGCGGTGATATATGCCCTCCGTAAATTACGCCCATATTTACATGGCGCGGAATTCACCATTTACACAGACCACAAACCATTGAAATGTTTATTTCAAAATGAAATAAAGAATTCTAAAATACAGTGTTGGGCAGTTACTATTGCTGAGTATGCAGCCCCCATTGTATATAGACCAGGTAAACTCCACGTGACCCCAGACATGCTGAGTAGGATACATGTAGAAGGGAGGTATCTAGCAGCACCCATTGACCCGACACAGGCGGCAGTCATGCTGGGTCCACACTTCAATGACGGGTTACTGGAAGTGGATGGGTTAGACATAGGGGAATTGCAGAGAGAACAGAGGAGGATGCCTGAATACCAGCTGGGTCTAGATGAAGAAGGGGAGTATTATGTGGCAGAGGGAATTCTGTTTACATTGAGGTCACCACCGGGGCAATTGGAATACCCCCGGCTGGTGTTACCTGCTTATGCAAGAAAAAGGGTGATTAAAAGAGCACACAATGAGGTGGGTCATATGGGTGTAGCCAAAACACTGGCGCGGATCCAGGAAGCCTATAAATGGCCTAGGGTTCAGAAAGAGGTGTTGAGTTATGTGAGACGGTGCCCTGCATGCATAACAAACAGAGATAGGATAGATAGGCCGGAGCCACACCCCATGCCACTGGCAGAATACCCGGGCCAAGTGTGGGCAATGGATTTATGTGGGCCATTTGCACCATCTACTGAGAACAACAAATATATTCTCACATTTATTGATCATGCCTCGGGATATGCAGATGCTATACCAGTGAAAGATAAGACAGCGAAAACCATCTACAATGTGTTGCAGAGACGGGTTATCCCATGGGCTGCCATTCCAGAAATAATGATTATGGATAATGCGTTGGAATTCAGGTCAACACTGGTAGAGGGGTATTTGACGGGGTTGGGCATTGATGTGAGACATATAACACCATATAATAGCCGCTCGAACGGTAAGCTGGAACGGTATCATCGTACAATCAAGGATATGGTTAGAAAAATGACAAATGCAAGGCCACATTTGTGGGAGGATTGTCTGGGGGATGCATTGCTGGCGCATAGAACAACACCATCGGATGTGACGGGTTTTTCCCCATTCTTTTTGTTTTTCGGGAGGCACCCCCCCAGGCCCTATTTTTCACTAGTTGATAGACAGGAGGGGGGACAGGCCTCCAGGATGGCACAGAGAGTGGATGAGACCTCAGCAGCCTTAAAAATGGCTTGGCGTAATGCTTATGTAAATAGGCAATACAATGTAGAAAGACTAACAAGGGAGGCAAATGCAAAACCCCTCCAAGTGGGGGACGCTGTAGTGGTCCTAGCACAGGACACGACCAAACTTGACCCACGCTGGGAACATGGGTTTATTGTTACAAGGATTAGGGGTGCAGTCATTTCTGTAGTAGGGCCGGATGGGGTTAGGAAACAGCTAGCCAGGGATAAGTTGAAACAGGTCCCAGCAGATGTGGAATGGGGGGATTTGAGAAAGAGGCTTACGAGGGCTCAAAGGAGGAAGATTAATTCGGATATACAGAAGCAATATGAAGCACAGCAGATGGGGGAAGAAAGGGGGGGTCTCCACCAGATTGGGGGGGGGGGCCTAGAACCACAACAAAGGGGAGGACAACATGTGCCGGCGCGTGAAATGGGGGAGGGGGACGCACATAACATGCATCAACATGATGTGCCAATCAACATGCCGGTTGCTAGGGACGCTAGTGAGAGGGGGTACCCGCCTACACAGGAGGAAAGAGGGGGTGGGGGGACCCAGCAAACACACACACCACCCAACGGTATTTTGCAATCCAGCCAATCACAAGGGGGGTCGAACAAAAGGAAAGCATGGGGAGGGGTTAGCAGCGGGCAGGGAGCATGGACCAGGGCAAGGGGTAACCTGGCAAAACGCATTCAACTTTTAGCCCCTGATGAAGAAACATCATCGGCTGCTAAACAACAGTGTATAGATGCAGTCATAGCCATAGGGAAACATGGGTTTGTTGATACTGTGGTGCATGCTCACGGTGTGGAGAGTGACAGTGTGTAACCCTATCTTTGAGAAAGATGGGGTACTGGTACACCAAGAAGGGGATGTGAGAAGGATCACAGCTGCATGGTCAGTTGTGGTTATTATTCAGCCACCCCCTGTTCTTGACACAGGACATTTGGATACTAGTTTTAAACAGGCCTTTGATCAAGCAGACGCACGATTTGGAGCACAGGGCGCTACACACTGGAGGAGGCGTTGGGCGTCACTCAAACACATGCTGAGAAAGCATACACAGAGACTGTTACAGGAGGAGTGGTTGGACCAGGAGGAGGAAGGAACAGGTAGGGCCAGACGGGCCTGGTTTGGCTTTGTGGGGGCATTAGTCCGCCCATTATTCAATATTCCGGATTTTACAGACATTGAGGCGCTAAGGAAATTAATATTTGCTAACCACCAGGAGGGACAGAGTATAATACACCACGCTAAGGAAATGGTGACCATGATTAATGCAACAAGAGGATTGGTACAGATGAATGCAGACCACATCCAGATGGTGCAAAACCTGTCACTAGAAGCCCTACGACAGGTTGCCTTGAATAAGAAGGCACACAGAGATGACTTTGAGGCAATAAGTGGTTTGAAGGTGGCGCGGTCCCTGGATGTGGCCCTGCATGAAGCTGAGTTTGCCTTCAACTCATATATTCAAGCTGTGAAAGACTATCAACAAAAGCGGGTGGAAGTGGAGAGAGGTTGGTTAACAGAGAACATTATAAATGGTGAACAATTATCTAGTATTATATCAAAAATGGAGAACAAAGGTTATGAAGCACTGCCCCTGGTGTGGTACTACCAATATGTAGCAGTAATCCCTATATGGGAGGGACAGAATCATTTGGCGTTTAGAGCTGTGTTACCAGCTATTGATGATGACAGATATATTAGATATTCATTATTATATGTACCGGTACCATTGCCTAACAATCATATGAGAATTGTTAAAGGGAAGGGGGAAGTGGTATTGCATACAATGACAAAAGCCTCTTTCACACCGGTAAACTGTCTGGGTAAGCGACCAAATGTCTGCTGGCCGGAAGTGGAGAATCTGGCTAAATCGTGTGAGAGTCAGCTAGTCAATGGCGATACTCCAGTGGACTGTGATGTGGAAATATTTTCGGCAAGAAATAAGTCTTCCTTTGTGTATAAGAGATCAACATTGGACAATAACGTTATAGTAGCTCCCGTGGAAAAGGGGGAGCAAGTGATATTACGTTGTGTAACTGACCCACCGGTAAAGACTGTAGTAATGATACCAACGGTGATATATATTGGGGATGGATGCATCTTGGAGTCGAGTCAGTGGAGAGTGAAAGCAGTGGTGCATGTACATGACACTATTAAATCAGAACAACAGGAGCCGATTGCACTTCCAAAATTAAACATTTCATGGCCAAAGGTTATTGTACCAAGTGTGACCCGCACAATGAAACTGGTTGATAAGGTTAAAATTCCTATGATTGAAGTAGAGAAATGGGCAAACAGTGCGGGGGTGGATACTCAGGTAATAGGGGGGACTTGGGGCGAAGTAATGGCACACCCATATGTCGTGGCAGGGTCTAGTGGAGGGGCGGTGTTGATGTGTGTGATCCTGTTGGTTGTCACGCTGTATTGTCTGTGCTGTTCGGGGAGAATGAGGATGTTAGCTGACTGGGCTAGAGTCCCCACGCAGGAGATGGGAATGCAGTCACCCTCGGCTCCACAGATGGTACAGGCACAGCAGTCAATGATACAACCGACAGTGGTCTGTGGTCCCCCGCCCCCACCCTATCCAATGCATATGGAGAGGCCAGGGCCAGCAGTAAATGTTACAGTGACAGATGAACAAATTGCTAAATTAATCGGGTTCACGCCCAGGAGGAGCAGAGCCATTGACATGTCATAGAGAATATCGAGTAAAAAGGAGAGGGGTAATTAGTAAGCATGTTTTCATAGATATGAAATCATTTTAAATAAAAGGGGGGAGATATGTAGAATGTGAAGGGAGAAGCATGTATGATAACAGTAATGATGATGTAACCTTATGTAATAACAAAGAGGTATGAACTATGAATATGTTTATGATTATGAATTATGTACTAAGAGTTCTAGAGGGAGAGGGGGAACTTAGTTAAGAAGTCATGAAGTTTTGTTAAGAGTTGATAATATGTGGATAAGTCTACTGGAGCTGGTCACAGCTGGCCCCACTCCCTACACTGGAGGGGAGGGGGGTGCACCAAGCAGGTAGCATTGTGTGTGTGTAACTGTGTGTGTATAGGTAGTGTAAACAGTGAGGAGGCAGAGGAGGTATACCTGCATGTGGAGAGAGAAACGTGTTGAGACAGAGTGAATTGTGGAGCCCTGTGTGTGGCATAATAAAACTAGTCAGATTTGACCAAGCAGCCATCGTTGTCACATCGTTGTATATGCATCTCTCACCCCTAGCTATAGAGTGGCCTTTTACACCCTGTCCTCAGAGGTCAGCTCTAACCTAGGGTCCACAAGGACATCCCCATCATCCTCCCCACGTTACCATGGCAACACATCAACACTCACTGACCTATAGGAGGAGAGAAAGGTCCAAGGCCAAGGTCACTCTGCGTGGGGCCTCCTCCCCCCGATTACCACTGAGCAGGGGGTGAAACAGGCTGGTCCCCCTGCCTGCCCTACCACATAGGTGGGGCGGGGAGGTGGTCCAGTCTGTAGGGGATCATCTTGTGGGGTAGGAGATTAGAGGTATAGGTGTGGTGAGATTAATGATGGAATTAATCCAACTTGCCACCCAACGACTAGTGCTACACTCGAGCCATGATGGGGCTGCAGTAGGGATGTCATCGGTACCGTAGGTATAGATACATCGGTATTTTTTATGTATTGAATAACTGAATCGACAATCAAGGGGTATCGATACCCCACCATCTTGGATTCTCTTTTGTGCTTTATGTCAGTTTTTACAGCATGTAAATTGGACAATTTTTAAGGTATTTAGGTAGTAAAAAGTGAAAGACAAATTTTAGTGTTATTTTTATCACAAAAAAAAAGATATTAAAATTTTCTTTCATTTCAGCTGCTGTACTGTAATTTTCTACAGTGTCTTTAACCTAAAATTTAGAAAATGTGGCCTAATCTACCTCTTTTTATATGATGAATAACTGATGTATTACCTAAATCGACACCAAAATAGTGAATAACTGATAACTCATGAAATTCGATACCAATGACATCCCTAGGCTGCAGAGGGGTCAAAAGCGACCTGGCGACCTGATGCAATAATTCAAGCGACCTGGAGACTTTGGAGATTTTTGGCTACAGTAAAAATGGTCTAAGGGGTGACTTTGTGACCTGGGGCCCTTAATTTCGGCAACTTTCCGTACTTGTTTGACAAGGAATTTGCTTTGAGTGTGTTCAATTTGATTGCAATATTGTTATTTTGACACTGTGACATGCAGCACATACGTTCCTGTATTTAATCTATTACAGCGCGCTAACCTCCCTCTTTACACAGAAATACTTTGACTCAGCCTATTCGTGTGCAACAGGAGGGCATCATCACCTCCTACCGCGAGATCCGTGTACTACCACGTGTCACATGACGTATTGACCTGGACGTAGAGGGGAGTAGTACGTCAAGGTCAACACCAGATGTCGCCACAGGGGGCGCGGTGGTCGTGGATCCTGTAGCATCCAATCAGAACCAGTGTTACATGTGGCTTTGGGGAAGATAGCTGTGTGTGCATGTGTGTGGCCCTGTCAAAAAGGACTCTCATAATGTGGCTCAACCCTGAATTCGACACAGCCACATGGGCTTTTTTTGGGGGGCTTGGTGACGAATGACATGAGGGATAAAACGATATCGACATGGGACATTAGCATGTTTTTAAATGGAAATGGGTCGTCAAATCGACAAAGGACATGGCGATTATTAAGACAGGTGACACGGGCTTTCCTTAAAATTGACATGCGACATACCCACACCTCAAGAGCCCCTATAATCTGCCATCCCATAATGATAAAGTGCATGACATGCTAGGAGTCTGGTTTCCCTCTCAAAAAGGGTTGCAAATTTGCTCCGTTACCTGGCAAATCATCGCTTATCTTTTTGCGAAGGGCCCCACACAACTACTTCCTGCCATATAAATCAGCTCTGTGCAACAGAGCGTACATGGTTCCCAAACAACATTCAGATTTGCGTTTTTTTTAAAATGATTTTCTCTTTTTTTCCTGACTTTCGGCAAAATTTCATAGGATTCCCTGACTTTCCTTGACCACCCTTTTGCCTATGACTTTCCCTCCATCTGCACATATACACGATCATATGATACAAGATAAGCGGGGCTATATAGGTCACTTGTTATTTACATCTGGATCCATGCCAACCCAAACCAATTATAATGTCACACCTGGTAACAACTCTCAAGGTAACAGGTGACAGGGGGTACTCATAACTCCACCCCCCCCCCCTCCACAGCTAACCTACAGGTATCAACCCAAACATCTAACCCAAGATGATCCCTTGGTATGCTATCGCTATGTATGGCTGGGGCTGGGAATGTTTGATATGAAAACAATACCAACGGTGACTTGGCAATTAGGTTATCTTACATACAGGATCGTCTTATGCAATACAATCATAACAATGTACAATTATTGCCGTAGCACTTTAATAGTCGTTAGAATGTAGTGTCCATTATGAGCTATTATGACTATCGGTATTTCAGCAATATCACTGGAAAAGTGTCTACTGGGCATACAAAACACTACAATACAAATGCAGCATAGATTCCCCATGGATTTCTCTGGTGGTTTTTTGTTCTCTTAATTCTTGCAAAATGAGGTGAGCGAAATACATTGACAATTTATTCTTCTTCAAAATATTTTCATTTCCGAAAATAAGGTGTGCGAAATCCATTGACCACCTTTTTTTATTGACCTGGCCTTAGGTGAGACGTACCTGTCTATTCCATGCTAGCCCGGTGGTGTGTGTCTTCTTGACGTAGGCCTGCAGCTCGCCCAGCATCTTCACCCAGGCACGCACATACTCAACGTGGTTCTTGTCCCTGAGGGTAAAGAGGAAACACAGCAGGTTAGTTCATGCTGAAGTACGACCAGGGTACAGTGAAGTTTGATTATGATCTTGTCAATGTGTTTACACCTTAACCCTTTAAGGATGGCATGTCGCTGAAAGATGACATTTGTCGTCATGATGCACCATTGATGCAGCCCCGGCGAGTGACTCGCCAGTGCTGCATTGGTGCATCATGCCGACCGTTTCCCAGGTCATGTAAAACATAATATATGTACTTATTATCCAACTTGTTTATAACCAATACATCAACACTAGATGAGTATTGTGCACAAAAGAAAACCAAACAGGAGAAAATACCTGTTTATAACAGATAGCTTGCCTTAACCCGAGCAATTAAAAACAAGTTGAAATTGTGAAACTCAAAATATGGGTTTTTGAAATGTATGATGAACCTATATACATTATATACACACACATATATGTGCCGTACACATTTACCCCCCCCCCCCCCCACCCCACCCCACCCCACCCCACACCACACACACTGTAACTTGTTCTAAGGTCCCCTGGATCCTTTAACCTTTGGTTGGTGTGAGCTGCTCTGTAGTGAGAAGGGCAGCTACCAATATGTCACCTACATGAGGTGCTCCTCACCATCAGTAGGACTCAAACATATGGAATATCAGCCATTTAAGAGCTGCATCAATAATTCAGGGTTCCCACTATTTTTCAGTCACAGTTTTAACTGACTTTTAACTGACAAATAATTCTTTCAACTGACAAGTTTGGTGCCATAACCCGCATTTAACGTATACAGCACATACGAATTTTAAGAATATGGAAGTCAAATGGTGCATTCTGTTGTCATTTGTAATATTTTCAAAACTTTCATCCAAATATTTTCAAACTAACTTTTAACTGACATTTTTTTCCAAATCCCTGACCAAGTCATCTCTGCAGAGAGGCCTTCTTATGACTCCCTATGCTGCAGAATGACTCCACCCCTTCCTCCAGCACCCCCCCCCCCCCTACACCCCCCCCCCCCACACCCTCCTCCTGTCCCTGACCTTTGTGGCCCCCAGTACATCAGGCACGTGTCATCCTCCTGTAGGGGGTCGTTCTTTACCTGTCCGCCAGGGGGCGTCACTGCTGCTGGCGCCACCTGGCAGTGACCCCGGGAACTAGGGAGCAGCTCACCGAGCAAATTGTCTCACTCCATGGTGGGTAGGGGCAGGGGGCTATTGGGGGCATTACGACTTCCCCGGCGTCAAAGATGAGGAGGGGGGGGGGGTGAATACATGGAATTGCCATAGAAAGGTGCGCGGCTCGGAATGGCACTTTCACCACGCGAAAGAAACCAATTTAACGATATTTAACTTAAAGTTCTACCAGAATCTAGAATACCATACCTTTTTCCTACCTTTTTTTCTGGGGGGGGGGGGCTGAGGCTGAAAGTATACTTGCAAAGTGTTGTCACTATAGGTCCATTGTGAGCCCAAGAATGTTGCCCCCCCCCCCCCACCTTCTCGGTAGATATTGTGGGATGGGCTTATGAGGAATACGATATTTTTCAGATACTTTCACTTGTTAATTTTCAGAATCTTAGCAAGGAGAGTCAAATCTGGTAAAAATATACAGCAGTCCAACATTATAGCACTCCAATGCACTATATGGATATATATCTAAAACTGGACATCGACATCCATGTAACAGAATCCTTCCAACAGAAATCTATATTTAGTAGAAGTAGAAATCCATGAATATCTATATATAGAGAACACCATGTTCATGCCTATGAATATGTCTGTGTGTATGTTCATTTAAAGATTCAAGATTGCAACCATTCATTGAATGCCACCATGCTTTCAATGTAATCTCGAATTGCAGTTGCAGTAATTTGATACTAATAAAAAAAAAATCTATTCCATTTTTCTTTCATGAACAGTTGGCATCCCATAGATTCAAGATGGCTATCACTCATTGAATGTCCCGATGCTTGAAATGTAGTTGCATTAATTTGATACTATCAAAAAAACAAATCCTATTTGATTTTTCCTTCATTCAACCCATTCAAGATGGCTACCATTTACTAAATGCCACAATGCTTTCAGTGCAATGAAGAATTATAGTTGCATTAATTTGTATAATTCATATAAGAAAATTTCTATTTGATACTTTTTTCAAACACAGTTGGCACCCCATAGGTTTAGGATGGCCACCATTCATTGAATGCCACAATGCTTTAAATGCAATCTTGAATTGCAGTTGCATTAATTTGATTCTTAAAAAAAATACTTTCTTTTCTTTCTTTCATGAACAGTTGGCACCCCATACATTCAAGGTGGCTACCAGTCATTGCATGCCACAATGCTTTAAGTGCAATCACAAATTGTAGTTGCATTAATCTGATACTAATAAAAAAACTAATTCTATTCTTTTTTTTAAATTCATGAACAGTTGGCACCCCATATATTTAAGATGACTACCATTGATTTAAGATGCTTAAAATCCAATCTCGAATTGTAGTTGCATCAATTTAATGCTAATAAAAAACAAATTCTTATAGATTTTTCTTTCATGAATAGTTGGCACCCCATAAGGTGGCTACTATTCATATTAATGCAAATACAATGCTTTAAGTGCTAAATTACGAATTGTAGTTGCATTAATCTGATACTAAAAAAAATAAAATATTCTATTTGATTTTTCTTTCATGAACAGTTGGCACCCCATAAATTAAAAATGCACCCAGCACCCAGGTCAACAGCTATATACGGACACATGAACCTCCCCTGCCTGTTCTCCTTCAATGCAGAGTGAAGTGGGTGGGAGGGGGTGACCATCAACAGTGCATAAACACTTTGATTGGATGACAATGCAGTTTTTATATTACAACCCTAAATTTGTGCAACGAAAATCATCAAGAAATACTAAGTATTTTTTCCAAAGAAAAGCTTTTCTAGAATGGCTCGATACTCAGAAATCCTACTGCGAATAAAAAAAAGTCAAATTCTGATTCTAAACACCTGAAAAGTGAGAAATGCTGGCGTTCACGGTTTATGTAGGAAATGTACTAAAAACACCAAAAATATGCAACAAAACCCTAATTTTCTCAAAAACTGTTCAGTAGGATTTTTTCTAACTGAGGTTCCAGTGTTTTCTACCCTCATATTACACATTGGCATAGAGAATATATTGGCACCTAGTCAGGATTTTGCCCTAGAAGCAATCTGTGAGGCAAAAAACAGCCAAAATGAGCCACTGGTCTGAAGTATAAAACTGGGCATCGATCACTATAGAGCTACAAAGAGAGAGAATCGATGTCCAGTAACTAGATTGGTGATTAGTCTTACTTATCAAACCAAACGATGGAGCCACATGGGAGCCATACACTGATGACATACCTGCTATACACCCTGCTCAGCCTTGGTGCGATGGGGGCATGAGGCCAGGTATGTTAGGGGAACGTTTACTTATGACGTCACTGGCTAAGGATATGGGGGAGGAGGAGGGAGTCTTTAGGTTTAGTGAAGAAACATGTCCAGGGCTATACATTTGTATAGGACAATTTGCCCAAAATAGTGACAAAGAGTTGGGTAGATCTCAAAATGGGTGATGTCATTTGTGAACGTTCCCTAAGGGGTGGGCTTGGCTATTGGTCTCACAGGGAGTGGGGGGGGGGGGGGCGACCTCCCCAGTAACGCATCACTCTGCGTCAGCTAAACCATCTGTGGTACGCTATTTGTCATGTGGGACAATCACAACCAATCAGCTGCCTCCTTCTATCCGCCTCGGGGACCCCCATTATTGATATGGCACATTTGGTCAACACTTGTAGTCTAGCCCTTTAACCCTTGAAGGACAGATGTCGCTAAAATATTACATTTATCATCATGATACACCGATGCAGCCCCGGCAAGTAACTCGCCAGTGCTACATTGGTGGATCATGCCGACCCTTCGGGAGTGGCTCTCTACCCCATAGGGTCGGCATGATGCTTGAATGCAGCCCTGGTGAGTTACTCGCCAGGGCGGCATTCATGCATCATGAGGACCAAGGGCATGATGCATTAATGCATGATGCCGCCCTTAAAGGATTAAGGGCCATATAGTGCTTTATTACACGAATGCCCTTTGGTCATGATGTGTGGGTGCAGCTCTGGTGACCGAGTAACTCGACAGTACTTATGGTTTCATTATGCCGACCCTAGGGGGTTAATGATAAAGGACATTAAAGCACTATGCGGCCCTTAAAGGGTTACTACCGGTAATAAAGAAGGGGCACGACAGACTAAATGCAGCGCCATGGTGGCAGTGGCAGTGAAGGGAACTAAAATGCACATCCCATGCTCCGTGCTTTTAACCAGCAAGAGTACAGATACTGAGAGAAAATCCTGGATTCCATCTTTTAAGGAAAGCTGTTTGAGATGTCTTCGCACATTTCTATAATAGTTCATCAAAATATTGCAATTCAAACCATTTTAGTTTTTAAATCTTTGCATGGGTATGTTCTTCTCTTTTGTATTACTATGACAGTACATATACATAAAACCAGGTCATAGACATTGATAAACGCTAGGACTCTTCCTCTCTGGGAAAATCATTCATTAGAACTTGCCCGGTGGGTTATTTTCGCCACCCTCCTGAAATTTGACATGTGCAGCTCGCGCCTACCCATCCATACACACTCACAGTGGGGACGGGTACAGAAAAGTCAGAAAACCTCCACCACAGCCAACATGTGTGTTTTTTACACACTATGACAAATGGCCAGTAAAGGGACGTTTTCTGACAGCTGAGCTCCCAGTAACCCACCAACCAACCTCCAAGGGTGCATAGTGCTCTAGTGTGGTATGGCCTGGGCCGTCATGATGCATGAATGCATCCCTACTGCATTCAAGCATCACGCCGAGCCTTCGGGAGTGTATCAAATCAGTAGGGTTGACACGATATATAAATGCAGCGTTGGCGAGTCACACACCACGGCTGCATAACTGCATTATGACGATAAATAGGACATACTGTATTTAGGCCAAATGACTATGCGGGACTTGAAGTTAAAGGGCTCACCTACCCTGGTGGACCCAGCATCCCCTGTCACTCACTAAGTGTCGCAGCCTATATTATAACCCTGACTTAGCCCAGTTACTTCTTTCTATGTTGTATCTTCTACCATAAACCCGCTTTCTTCTTCACCCCTTGCTACCATCGGTCTATATAAATGTTTTCCCTTCTATTCATAGACTCTCCTCCTTCTCATGTCCTGTAATACAGTAGAGAAACCATTGAGCAAAAAGATGAAGACATCTAACAGGATCATTAAATATTTGCCCAAACCGTGTACATTTCATTTGTTTCAATAGCAGAGGTGTATATTAACATTATGATTACCGTATTCGACGCAATAAGCGCCCTACCCCTAATAAGCGCCCCTCCCAGTTTTAGAACACTTCTAGACTAGAATAAAGGCTAAAATTTCCCCGATTTTGGATACAATTAAACACTTAAGTACTTAAAATGCCATGAAAATAATCTTATAAGCACCCAGGGTGCTTATTACGTCGAATACGGTATCAATGATGAGCATTGGCATCAGAGTGAGATTTGCCTCAACTAATAATACGTATCCTCTGTTTCCCAATTTAAGGAAAGTGTCGTAAATTCTCGCGTATGACCTGCATCTTGCATATAACTTAACATAACATAAACCCCTAACCTGTACTTGGAGTTTATTTTATACAATATGATATCCAACATATGAAATACAAATAATTTGCGCAAAACCTGTAGATCAAACTTTTCATTTTCCCATAATCGGGGGGAGGGGATGTCTGTTTTGGGTTATACATGGGTATTAACGGTTTGTCACGGTATTTGAGTGATACCCTAGGCAGAGTGTAGAGCATATGTTAAATCCTGCGTATTTCAAGATACGACACAATTTCTGTACCCCCCCTGCTCCCTAGCACGTGAGGTGTGACTGGTGTGGTGAGGGTGAATCATACCAAGGCACCTGTTACCCCCCCCCCCCCTCCAGCCTATTGGGGGGGGGGGGCAGAGTGCACATGGGCGGGGGGGGGGGTTAAGGGACACGTGTACAATTTTTAAGTAAGTTCTTTCAAAAAGACTTAAAACTTAGATTTTTAAATGTATCAATATAGTATACAGACCCCCTCAGGCTGCACCTATGGGAATGGCTATTTTGCCCCCCCCCCCCCTCCTCGTCACAGGGTCGAACTCTAGTTTTGATACACCAATGTTAGCACCATTTTTAAATATGAGAGATTAGCCATGCAGCAATGCGAAAAGAAAAGTCCACGTCAATCTCAGAACAAGCATGTTTTTTGTCCATTTACTGGGTTAAAGAAGTCCACATCATCCGTTCTATCAGATTTATTGGATTAAATGTAAAAGCATTATATAGATACTAGAGGTGACACTATCATAAGTCAAGGTGGAAATCAAAGTCTTCTCCCTTACTGACAGCACCATGCCCTTTGCTAGTATCATATTCAAAGGTCAATGTAGCATGTGGAGACACATTAAAAGTGTAGGCGTTGTAAAGTCCATGTCCTAAGATAATCTTCACACTATTATGACTTCCTATTTCAAGCCCGATGCTCCAGGATGATGGATCGGAGAGAATTAGAGAGGTTATATACGGTCGGTCTATAGGGGTGTGGTTAAGCGACTGTAGCGCCCTGTTGGCGGTAGCAGTGGTAGAGCAAGGAACTAATTTTTTCCTTTTTTAAAACGTTTTATGCTACAGTAAGTGTCTGATCCCGAGGAGTCATGCTAGTCGTACTAGATGGCGGTAACCAGCGATAGTGGGCGATTACCAGAAATGTCGTCTCGGGGGACAAGATGGCCGCCTACGTGCTGTGACTGGTTAGAACCCTATATGACCACATGGTAAGGCTATATGGCTGCCCTATGATGTATAGGGTAGAGGTGGGCTAATAGTGCCACTGTTAATCCCTGTACCCCACATCCCCACCCGGAGTGAGGCAATAACCCTGTAAGGGCCACATAGTGCTTTAATGCGATAATGATACCCGTTAGCGTTATGACACGCAAATAGGCCCGAGCGATCGATTAACTCGCCAGTGCTGCAATCAAGCATTGAGCCGATCATACAGGATTGATACACTCCTAAAAGGTCATGATACCTGAATGCAAGTTGACTCGCGCAGGCTGCTATCATGCTTCATGACGACCAGTCATCATGTGGTGTGTGATATATCCAATATGACAGTAAAGGACTATGCGGCCCTTAAAGGGTTGAGATGGATCAGTGTGGCTTGCCTTATGGCCCCAACTGTGCCCACCTCTAGGGCAGTAATAGACAAGCTATTACTGGCAGTTCTACTGATAATAGCCATCTCAGTAGCATCTATTTTATCTAAAAGGGTCGTTGAATACCTTATGTTTGTCAGATACTGGTGTAAGCACCTGTTGTTTAGGATCAGGATGATGGGGATATTTTATGATATTAAAGAGCTAATATGTATTTGATAAATATTATCTGCATAGAGATTCTGATGTATGTTTTTGTAGATTCTGCACCAAATTTTAATAAATCCATTTCGATTATTTCTTCACACATTATGGTTTACCATGCCACCGTAAATTTCCCACATATAATAACTCGCACCATGGGGCTTGGTTCAGAAACGGGAATTTTCAGTATCGGTTATTTTATTATCCCATTTAATTTTTGATATCATAGGTCTACCATTTCCTCTACAAGTCCAGACTGTAAATCTCGTTTTATCAATTACCCACTGGGACACGAAGAATATTTTTCATAGAGGGGACATACTGGTTTTATCTAACCCCAGGTCATTCATTTCACTTCCTCGATTCATTTTTATTTTAAATCTTTGCAATTGCCTGTTTTTCTTTCAATTTCTGTCAAAGCATATCCATTAAATTCCTAGCATGCACATATTTGCTAATGTATTTCACAGCCATTGGTATATCACTAGTCCCTCCCAAAAAACAACCTGATTTATAGTGAGCAGCCACGTTGGTTAGGTCTGGGCGACTCCCAGGGCCTCTGTTAGAACACTCAACATTATATGCCGCCATGGCTGTGTCGAATTGCCAACATAAACATGGGGACTCCTGGCGTTATCACAATCAGAAAAAATACACAGCGACGTATGAGCATTACGCACAGGTAAGTCGTATGAAATATTAACCCTTTAAGGACCGCATAGTGCTGTATAATGCGTTTTGTAATTTGTCTTTATAATGCACGCTTGCTACTCGCCGGGACTGAATGAATGCAACATGTTGACCCTCTGCGAATGTAATGACACTGTATGCTTGGCATGGTGGATGAGATTAATTGGAAGCCCCAGCGAGTTATTCGCCGTGGCTGCATTAATATATCTTCTCGACACAGGTAATACTGCATTAACGCATTATGCGGCCCTTTAAGGGTCAACCTCTGATTGGTCATCATGTGAAAGCCGCCATCTTGCCCCCTGGGGATGTCCTCTGCATTCAAGCATCATGCCGACCCTGCGGAGTTTATTCACTCCGAAAGTGTCGCCATGATACACAAATGCAGCTCTAATGAGTCTACACATCAGCGATGCATTCATGCATCATGACGACAAAGTGCATAGCACACCAGAGTACTATGCCGCCCTTAAAGGGTTAATTCATTTCGCAGGCCTTGGTCTTTCCCTCCTTTGTTTTGTCAGATAGTGGGGACAGGTTAGGTGAGGGATGATCACCTGATGGCTTCTACAGGTATCGCTCTCCTCGACTCACATTTTTATATCACCTGTAAACCAGCGACTCATCTGCTCAGCTAAGCTCGAGTGAGTTACTCGTCCAGCTCCTCACCTCTGCGACTGATATGATAACTTCGGGAACTGGTCTAGTTATTCATCGCCGTAACTTAATCTAAAGTAGGGGACTTGGCTATTTCTAGGACTCCAATAATGTATCGAGGTCAGGAAAAATCTGCGAGACTAGTTTATATATGTGAGGAGTTTTATCTGCTACCTGTTGAACCAGTTTCTCAGCAAGAAATCAGAATGTTGTCTGAGATTGAGGCTAAAGGGTGTGGAAAAGGGGGCAGACTGTGGCTGATGGATAGGGCTTGTTTTGTCTTGATTGGTTCCTTTATATTTTGTTTTGATTGGTTCCTTTATGTTTTGTTGATATTGGTATGTTTTGTTGATATTGGTATGTTTATGTCTTGTTTTAATTGGTTCCTTCATGTTTTGTTTTGATTGGTTCCTTAATGTTTTGATTGGTTCCTTTATGTTTTGATTGGTTCCTTTGTGCTTTGTTTTGATTGGTTCCTAAGCCTTTAGGTTTTGTTTTGATTGGTTCCTTTAGGTTTTGATAACTTGTTTAATAGTTATACGCGGGGAGGCAATTTACAGTACAATTCCTTACATCTCAATCTCAGTACTCATACTGTGATAACAGTTCCATCACAATGCCCCACCTTGTCCAGACAGACCAAATACCTGCTTATACACCGAACATAGCGCCTGTCGCAAAAAGTGAAACGCGGGTATTCTTGAGAATCCACAGAATCAGTATTTCTGACGTTTGGGCTGAAAGACAGCGCTTTGAGCAGGATTCCTGTATGATGGCCTACCGTGGCAGTAGCACCATTATATGCTGTAGGTGCTGATGGCCTTTTTTTTTTTCTTTTTTTTTTTTTTTTTGCAGAAGGGAAATGTCGGCCTCTTTCATGACCCAAGGGCGGGGGCGTCTGTTCTTTTGCAAGAGTGGTAGGTAGGGGTGGGGAGTGTGGGTGTGGTGGGGCTGGTGAGTGTTGTGTGTAGTTGGGGTGGGGGGGCGGGGAGGAGGAGGTTATAGATAAGAGGTGCGGAACCACACAGCAGAATACACAGATAACAGAATGTCAGTTTTTCAGATTTTCGGCGGAATTCAGTCATGCATCTTTCCCCGCTGTAGATAACGCGTGATACAATCCATCAACACTTAACCTCACTGCTGAAACCTAGCAGATATGAAGACCCAACCGTTTTACCTATACAATAGCTCTAGACGAGGGACCTTCTGGGAAACACATTTACTCTTTATTATGCATAATGCCCCTTATCAACATGATGCATGAAAGCATCCCTGGCGAGTAACTCGCCACTGCTGCATTTCAGCATCATGCCGACCCTACAGGTTTGATACACTCCCAAAGGTTCGGCATGATGCATGAATGCAGTCCAAGGAGGTAGACCTGTCAGGGCTGCATTCATGCATTATGACGACCAAGGGCAGAGGTGGCCGTTAAAGGATTGAGACAAATATACAGCAGTCCAACATTATAGCACTCCAATTCACTATATGGGTATATATCTAAAACTGGACATCGACATCCATGTAACAGAGTCTTTCTATCAGAAAGCTATATTCAGTCTCATCAAAGTAGAAATCCATGGGTTGCTATATGAAGGAGAAGGCCATATTCATGCCTAACTGTATGTCTGTGTGGGTGTACATGAGTGTGTCCATGGTTGTGTGCATTCATGCTGCGGCCACGATGCATTCATGCTGAAACTGTGATGTACTCACATGTTGCATCTAAATTGGCGTCTCTTATTGAAATTTCCCCTTTTTGTGTTATAGAACTTAATAGGGCGTTTTTAGAGAAATTTCACTTTTTGCATTTCCGAACTTTTTTCTCGCCAAATAGGGTGTTTTTAGGCAAATTTCACTTTTTTGAGATTTCCAACTTTTTTCTCGCCAAATACCGTAAAACCTCGCTTATAGGTCGATTTTTATTTGGAATCAATTTTTGCTATAGGTCGATTTTTCTTGCCAAAAGTCCAATTCGACCTATAGGTGGGGTTTTGAAAAATGGTAAACCATTTAAAGAGCCAAAAAAACCTTCATTCTTAATACTGGAAAACATACCTTTTTTTCTGAGATTATTATCCCTGTAAACCCAAATCTCTTTGTGCAAGAAGTAGGGGGCTGTCTAAAGGGCAAGATACCAGAAATAATAGTCATTTTGGCCTCGGGAAAAGCTTCTCTAGGGGGGTTTAGGGTGGGGTTTGACCCCCCCCCCCCCCCCCAAAAAAAAAAATCTCAAACTCCAATTCGACCTATAAGTGGGGTTTTCCTAAAGTTCAATGTACTTTGCTATAGGTCGATTTTTTCCCTCAAAATTCCAATTCGACCTATAAGTGAGGTCGACCTATAAGTGAGGTCGACCTATAGGCGAGGTTTTACGGTAGGGTGTTTTTAGGCAAATTTCACTTTTTTGCGATTTCCAACTTTTTTCTCGCCAAATAGAGGGTTTTTAGGCAAATTTCACTTTTTTGCGATTTCGAACTTTTTTCTCGGCAAATAGGGGTTTTTTAAGGCATATTTCACTTTTTTGCGATTTCGAATTTTTTTCTCGCCAAAAGCTGCGGAATCTGCATCCATGTCTGATCCCATTGATGGACTCTGGATGGACCCATGCATAGTGATTGAAGATCTACATAGTGGACATAAGGTCAAGTGAAAAAGTGCAAGTCATTTGTTTTGCAACTTGCACTGAACTGAACCTATACTAATAGCCCTTGACTGGATTGTCAACAATCAATTAAACTATGACCAAACTCCCTCTATTTCGGAGAACAAATACACTATCAAAGGTTTTATATTTTTTCAAAATAACACCCTTTGTAGAATGGCTCGATATTCAAGAATCCTACTGCGAATAAAAATATGTCAAATTCTAATTCTAAATACCTGAAAAATGAGAAATGCTGGCGTTCACGGTTTATGTAGGAAATGTACTAAAAACACCAAAAATATGCAACAAAACCCTAATTTTCTCAAAAACTGTTCAGTAGGATTTTTTCTAACTGAGGTTCCAGTGTTTTCTACCCTCATATTACACATTGGCATAGAGAATATATTGGTACCTAGTCAGGATTTTGCACTAGAAGCAATCTGTGAGGCAAAAAACTGCCAAAATGAGCCACTGGTCTGAAGTATAAAACTGGGCATCGATCACTATAGAGCTACAAAGAGAGAGAATCGATGTCCAGTAAAAAGAGCTTCATTAGGCTATAGGAAACAAATTGGTGGGTATTTTTACCAGTAATAAATATTATTTGAAATTGTCCAAATAGTACCCCCCCCCCCCACCCCAATCTTCAAAATCATGGATCCTCCCTGTTACCGGTGGTAATACTTCTTGTTACCTATATATACATGGTCTTCTTTGTGAACCTGGCAAAAGAAGTTGGTGTCAAACTCATAAAGCAGCTCCCCCCTACATAAAGACACCTCTAGGTGACTATCAGTATCTCCCTGTCACTCTCCAGGTTGAGGCTAAGGCTATAGCACTGTATCTGGTTACCCTGTGTAGGCCGCCATCTTGTCTCCTATATATATCAGACCCTCTTTAAGGTGCTCATCTGAGGCGCTCACTGGAGGAGCCCGTCTGGGGAGCCCATCTGGGGAGCCCTTCGGAGGAGCCCGTCTCAGGAACCCGTCTCGGGATCCCGTCTGAGCGACACTATCGAGAAATATTATTCAGTTCCTTTTTTCTAAGCCTACTGCAGATGACCTGCTACACCCCTATATATCTAGGTGATCTAGAGAAGCTCCCACTACAAGGCAGGTATCACTTCACAAGTCCAGGTGTAAACCATCTCCCATTTATTAGTTTTATTGCCTGCGATAATACTCAGGGGCGCATAGAAACAGTCTCGCTTTTCGCCTCCCCGACATGATGCGGACATGTTCACTGCGGACCGCTCCTCGTAACCTCCCCCTAAGTAACATGTGTAGCCCACACCCTACACTGTAGGGTGGCGTACAGGTGGACTATTTATTGCCATACATGTCTTATTAAACTGATATTATCATTTCCTGTGAACATGGATCTGTCACCTCTACTGGGTTATGACTGCATGGATTGCCAAATGACTTGCAGTATTTTTTATATGTGCTATGATGCTGTAGGATATGTGGAGTGAGTGGGAAGACATGTATTTTGATGAGATATACATTGGTTCTAGTACTGAATGTGAGTGATCTAACAGGCTTGAATTTGATTCAAGGAGCAATTTACGTTTGCCATCTATGTATAGAGATATCCACATGGGGATTGTCGCAAATTACCTTCTTTCTTTCAAGGTTTTGGGTATATTTTCCACCCTTGACCATCTCCTTGACCATTTACACAGTGACAGGTGGCAGGACTGCCAGAATAGAGGTTTTAAGTCTCTCTCAAATCCAGCGTCCATGATCTTGCCAGCCCAACCGACCCATTATAATGTTAAGGTCCATGGGAGTCTATTTTTCCATACTGATCTTGCTGCATTTTAAAATCTATTCTGGGAATGAAGCCGGAACTACATTTTCTGACATACCTGGTCATAACATATCAACGGTCAGGCATGGACATATTATGCTTAGATCACTGCAGAATAGCGCAAACATAATGGCAGCCAATACAGAAGAGATTGGTGTCCTAGTAGGTAGAAATACCGGATATACTCAGGATATTTTTTTCCCTCCAAAGAAGTCATCCTCCCCCACAACTTGCACTTGAAGAAAAGACATTTTCCCCCAAGTACAATATTATGATCCTCAGTCGTCATACAGCACAAAGCGGGCAGTGACAACATCTTCAGAACTACAGCCCTGGCCGTGGTGTCAACCTGCAAAACACAAACCAAAATATGGCCGTGTTTGTGAAAACAAACCAGCCCGCCCAGGACACCTGTGCAGCCAGTGGGGGGAGGGCGAGACAAGGGGCCTACTCATCGGCCACTCACTCTGGGACACGGCCTGTAAGTTTAAGGTCCAGCGCTGTAATTGGTCAGATGGGATCAATCAGCTGAGATCTATATTCTTCCCTAGGAGCAATGGCCTATACTGTAGGTATCTGCTGGGACCCTCAGTCCAAGTAAGTATTTCTTTGGTTGTATTCAAGTATCACGGCTAAAAGAAATGGAAGGTTGGTACCTGGAGGGCCATTTTATTTTTTACATGTTTGTATGATAAAGCCCTGGAAGATGCATTGGAGATTGAATGTTTGGCCAATAGCTGATATGGACACAATGGCCTTCCACTGACTCTACTATTTACCATGGAGTGAGGCTACAGGTTGCACAGTTCCCTAGGCCGTCCCAATATGTAGAAGATCACCAGGAGCCTCATGAGAAACCAGTGGAAGTGAATTCCAGCTACATGTAATATGGTACACCCATGTACACACCCAAAGTAGCCCCAATGAGTTGGCCTCATGGACAGGCTACAAACAGACGAGGTCGGTGTCCGAGAGGGGCGTGTTTAAGGCCCATGTCCCACTTAAATCACACACCCCTCCCACCTCCCCTATCTCAAACATGTCTTTTTCTTTTACAGGCGGCCAGCAGCCTAGCTGCTGTGGTTGGTCCTTTTTTGTGAGTACATGGTGTAAATCTGCTAATCCGGCCCGCCACACACGCTGAAACCACGGCTGTTTGCTATTAGCTCTGGTCGCCACTCCGCCAACCCACCATCCTCTGTTCTCTCCCTCCCAGCCAAACCTACTTTCTTTTAGGAAATTACCGGTAGTACATGTAGTAATATCATAATATCAAAGTATACTTTGAATGCCCTTTTTTATTGCGTCTACCAAATCCCTGTTACCCCCTGCGCTTATACAGGGACGGGGACATGCACTACTGTAAGAATGCCAGAATATCAAAACCCCTTACAAAATGCACAGCACCTTAAGAATCGGGGCGCGATTGAAAAATCGCTGGACTACCTATACAAAGATGGTCCACCCACGCGAGCTCGTAAATCATCATCACGGTCACCGCCATGTGGAATTCTAAAGGCCTCACATTCAGACGCTGACCCGACCAATACTACAGCGTCTTTTATCATTAATGGGAAGCAGTAACCAGATGGTACACGTGTTCTGATTGGTCCAAGCACCTGCAGATCCGGAGGGCCCAGAATGATAGGCACTAAACCCTATGTTTGACATTAGTGCCGTAAAGTCTCAGGGACTGGCCTTTTAATAGTATGCTCAAAGTCTATCACAGCATATAAGTAGTAGTTAAACCACTACTAGACTGCTGTACGTAGGATATTGGTGACAGTCTAGGCTGATCACGAGTCGGTAGATGCGTGTGCTCAGCCGTGACTAAGCCAATATCTTTAGTACAGGGATCTGGAGTGGTTTAGCTAACTTATGCCACACACTGTAGTGAGTGTTTTCTCAACTTTTGTATGTCATATAAAGTCAGGCTATATCTTTTCTTCTGCTGGTATAAATATATATACACACGGTACCGTAAAACTTTGCGCAGAAGCCGCGGCTAGTACGCGAGTCAGATCACCAGTGCGGCTTATAGGATCGGCCCCAAGTGGGGGTGCCGCTTATATGCGAGTTTTTAGATGTACACTACACTACTAAAGTCACCATAATCAGATGGTCTGATAGGTTTATATACTTTTCCTAAGCTATGAAGACCGCTTAAAAGCGAGTTAGGCGTATACGTGAGGTTTTACGGTAGTATTAGGTGCAGCTCTTAGCGCCACACAGCTATAAGAACGCCCCCCACCAGCTCTATAAACGACACCCACTATCTATTTTTATGACACAACACATGTGGTATGCTATATTTTTATGACTGCAGAAATGGCAAATCCCAATTATAAACCCCATGTCACTTTTAGCATTCCTGACATCTGGCCCCTAAGGCCTTCTATCAATCAACTCAAGTAGAGTGGGTTATGGCTTCCCTGCCTGCCCTTCCAGTTTTTTAATATTCCTTTAGTAAATTTTATTGACATTTAGCTATTTAGCAATGTACACACCTGACTTGCTCCAGGCTGGAGTCTTTAGGTTAACCATTTGAGGGCTGCATAATGCTTTAATACACTCTCCCCTGTGGTCATGATGCATGAATGGAGCCCAAGCGAGTCTACTCACCAAGGATGCATCATGCCGACATCATTGGGAGTGTATCAACCCTGAAGGGTCAGCTCGGCGACAGATGGAACAGTGCATTAAATCACTATGCGGCCCTGTAAGGGTTAAAAAGCCCGCTGTCAATCCCGCTGAGTGGCCTTGTCAACTATTATAGGGAGCAATCCGTTCAGACTCGCGTTAACACTGGTTTTACGACCAGTTTATGATCCTTGTATCCAAACATCTAAGAGCATTTCTAAGTAGATGATTGTCTCTAAACCCTGTAACAACGGGGTATCTGTCTGATGGTACATGTAAGCCTAAATAGATAATGGGCTAATCATCAAGAGAGCTGGGCAAATTCAGAGTTAGAACTTATCACCTGAACTCATAATGACAGTGATGGCAGGTCTTACTGAGTACGGAAGGGTCTTCTGAGACCATTAGAAATGAATCAAAGAAAATTGAATAGACCTAGGAACTAGAAGAACACCAAAAAGAAAAATTGGGAGTTAGGAGTAGCTTCCCTTGGACCGAGTGATTCCAGCTACCACCAGCGCACAGGGAATATAACGTACCATACTGTCGCGATTGAGCGCCGGGCGCTCTTCAATTTGGCGGCGCCTTTGAACCCAAGACGGGTGCTCATTCAAGATCCTATTTGAGCGCTTAAGGAACCTTTCAAGACGCCTGTACCCCCAGCGCCTATGCAAGACTGGCGCTGTTTTGAAACCGGCGCTTAATCGTTACAGTACAGTACTTCTGGGCTATTTCTGTACATTATATTGTACATTTGTATGAGGATCCAAGAGGTAGGATATGTGCCAACGACGCTCGGTCAGACGGCCGGGGTGCGAAGTTAACGAGAGTTATTTAATAGCACGGTAAAGGTCATACCGACATGACATGAAGAGCAATGAGCTTTTTATTTGGACATGTTTTAATACATAAAACATAGGAGGGATTCAATAGTTGGTCCACTTATATCAGCCTTTCCACAGCTAAAACAGATGCGACATCTTTTTCATACCAAATCTTTTTTTAAAATTCTTTTATTATTAAATGGTTACTGTTTTGCGCCAAAGATATACCTAACAGGAAACAGTGTAAACCCACTGAACCTTAACCAGGGAGTGTGTTGTTTTCCCCATTATTTACCTCTCAGTCTCAATGTAACAAGGTTTTACTTATTTTTTACTATATTCATCCTTCCTGTCTTCAGTCTGGGGATGGCGATCCACACATGTTAAAAGAATCTAGAAACATGTGGAGTTTTTTACAGAGTATGTTTTATATATTCATGGCTAAAAGGTCACCATTTTTCATCTCCTCTTTAGATGAAATCGCATATAGCCTCCAGCCTTGCAACCCGATTAACGAAGACCGGGTTCAATGGCTTCCCGTCCTGGTTCCGATGATGTATTCAGTATTTACCGTCGTAAATAAACCCGGAACATGAAGTCGCGCGGTATCAAAATATATTCGGCAGATTCCTTGCACAGACACACACAATCTTGATAATAAATGGCAAACACCGGTGCGGACAGCAGGGGTCTGATCTCCATGTTGTGATGCGGATCTGGGTTAGCGAATCCATCATTGCGCCTTTTACCTTGGATGTTATAACCAATATCGGCGGCCGGGCTCTGGTTCCGCTATACCTTGTGCTGGGACGGCAGGTAGGTATGTGTATAGGGCGTGTAGCTGGTTGGTCTACGCGCCCCGCCATCTTGTCCCCCGTCAGCGCGGTGCTGGCTGTTTAAGACGCCCAACTCACTCCAATGATGCCCTGAGTCAGGTATTAATAATCGGAGATGCCACTTCTTGTACCGTAGTAAATTCTAGAATTTTGGTCATTTTTCTGTAGGAAATTAATTCAATTTAGTACAGAAAACCCAGCCAAAATTCCTGCAAAAGTAGGAAAAGTGGCATATCTGCAGTTATACAGTTTTCAGCGTAACTGGCGCATGGTATGCTTTACAGTGAACACACTTTTAGTATGGAATAGCTTAAATTGGGCCCACAAATTGCGACATTTTGAGCTATCTATAAAAATCAGCCAAAATAAGGGTGTGTGCTTTTCATGCACGAATTACAATGCATACAGTAAAGTAGCAGGGAAACAAGTGCTTCGACTCCTATCCTGCTGTTAATATTGAGGTGATGGTGCTGCCATTGATGGAATATACCCCTATAGGCGGGGGGCAGAACATATGGTATAAGCTGAATGTATGGGGCACTATCAGGTCGGTGGTTAAACCATGTGTCTGATGTATGGGCTAGAGAGAATAGGATACACGGTATAGGGTAGCTACTGGGCTAATGTTCTAGATTAGAAAACTGGCTTTTCTCAGCTTCTATTGCAGGGGGTTTAACTATATATTATGTGAATATGACATAGAAAAGTCAATTTATTATGTTCTGCACTTGTTCTGTCCTACAAACAAGAGAAAGGCAAAGAACACTGCCTGTCCATAGACAGTCGTAACATAAATTACCGTAGTTTCTTGAATGTTACACGCATCTCGCACATTACTTTTAGAACACCCGCATAGAGTTTGAAAATTGCTACTGTGTATACTTCTAAAACCCCTTGTCTAACCTGGAATTTTCCTAAATTAACCCGCGTTTTGTTTGCATATAACCTGCAATATACTGTACTATATCAAATGTGAAAGGCAATGTAAATTGCAAAACACATTTGATCTCCCACATCCTCAATATGGCGCTGAGTAACAAGCTATTTCCCCCTTTCTGAAGGTATTCTAGTCGCATCTCTTCTATTTTGAGTACTTGTACTTTTATTCTTATTGATGACAAAAATGTGTCAGTTTCCATGGCAACCTACCCCATCTTTCCTCCATGTATCAGTCGCTGGGATCTCCCAGGTGGCTCCCCCTGTTAGCATTAGTAGCAGACACTTGTCTGACCCCCTTACACCCCCCCCCCCCCCCACCACCCCCACACACACACACACAACCCACACACCTATCTTACCATTCCACAGCAGAGGGAGTCATCAGAAGGCCTCTCTGCAGGGTCCAAACGCACTCTCGTAACACTGACTTGTCTGGACTCAAAACCCATGAATTCACATACATTATCCACTGTATCCGTACAGAGAGTTAATTGACTGAGGCGGGTGACGCCAGATCTTGTCTCGCGACAGAATGCTCTCTTACCTGCCCGGCTGTCGGTGCCCCCAGAACCCCACACACCACTTTGATCAGGTGCTCCCTGTGTAGAGAGAAGGGTGGGAGGAGTGGGAGCAAGGCCAGAGGAAGGCTTGTCCTCTTGGAGAGCTGAGGCCGTTATTCAAGTGACTTTCTAGCTTTTTACTGCCTGCCTCCCCACCTCCCTCCCACTCCTCATGTTGAGCCCCTCGCTCCTGTGTTTTCACCAAACACCAGCCGCCCCCGCACGATGCTGCTACTGTCTACAGTCTGGGGCCATCCCCCCCCCCCCCGCACAGTGCTGCTACTGTCTACAGTCTGGGGCCATCCCCCCCCCCCGCACAGTGCTGCTACTGTCTATAGTCTGGGGCCATCCCCCCCCCCCCCCCCCCCCGCACAGTGCTGCTACTGTCTATAGTCTGGGGCCATCCCCCCCCCGCACGGTGCTGCTACTGTCTATAGTCTGGGGCCACCCCCCCCCCCCACCCGCACAGTGCTGCTACTGTCTATAGTCTGGGGCCATCACCCCCCCCCCCCCGCACAGTGCTGCTACTGTCTATAGTCTGGGGCCATCACCCCCCCCCCCCGCACAGTGCTGCTACTGTCTAAGTCTGGGGCCATCACCCCCCCCCCCCCGCACAGTGCTGCTACTGTCTATAGTCTGGGGCCATTCCCCCCCCCCCCCCCCGCACAGTGCTGCTACTGTCTAAGTCTGGGGCCATCCCCCCCCCCCACACGGTGCTGCTACTGTCTATAGTCTGGGACCATCCCATATCCCTAAATTTGGACAAGGGGCCATTCCCCCCCCCCCCCCGCACAGTGCTGCTACTGTCTATAGTCTGGGGCCATCCCCCCCCCCCGCATGGTGCTGCTACTGTCTATAGTCTGGGGCCATCCCCCCCCCCCCCGCACAGTGCTGCTACTGTCTATAGTCTGGGGCCATCCCCCCCCCCGCACAGTGCTGCTACTGTCTATAGTCTGGGGCCATCCCCCCCCCCCCCGCACGGTGCTGCTACTGTCTACAGTCTGGGGCCATCCCCCCCCCGCACGGTGCTGCTACTGTCTATAGTCTGGGGCCACCCCCCCCCGCACAGTGCTGCTACTGTCTACAGTCTGGGGCCATCCCCCCCCCGCACAGTGCTGCTACTGTCTATAGTCTGGGGCCATCCCCCCCCCCCCCCCCGCACAGTGCTGCTACTGTCTACAGTCTGGGGCCATCCCCCCCCCGCACAGTGCTGCTACTGTCTATAGTCTGGGGCCATCCCCCCCCCCCCCGCACAGTGCTGCTACTGTCTATAGTCTGGGGCCATTCCCCCCCCCCCCGCACGGTGCTGCTACTGTCTATAGTCTGGGGCCATCCCCCCCCCCCGCACAGTGCTGCTACTGTCTATAGTCTGGGGCCATCCCCCCCCCCCGCACAGTGCTGCTACTGTCTATAGTCTGGGGCCATCCCCCCCCCCCCCCCCCGCACGGTGCTGCTA